>CAFUXE010000139.1:677430-690183 GCA_903364295.1 Serranus cabrilla | reverse complement strand
AAAAAAAAAAAAAAGGGATGAATGAAAGCTACTTCAGATTCTCTTCTACTATCTCCTTTTGTGTAACTGTAATCATCACATCTTTTCATTACTTCAACTGCCATTTTTAAATTACTTTTAGGAGAGGCTGTCGAGTTACTTTGGGTCACTTTACTTAACTATGTTCTCCTCTTTGTGTCTGTCTAAACTACTGCTAATCAAAGTTTTGGGGTTTTCCTTAGGGCCTTGTTTTTGATGTCAAAAAGCAGCTTCCAGCCTCCGAAGCTAAAAGACAAAAACAAATGGTGAGTGCCTCACAATGCTCAATGTTCTATTCTGGGATGAAGTTATGATAGGATAGGATAATAGTGAAGATCATTTCATTAAAACAACATTTTCTTGTTTCAGGTCCACTGCCTTCCATAACTTTGTCAAAGTGTCTCTGACAAAGAACCCAAAGAAGAGGCCCACTGCAGAAAAACTTCTATCGGTACTAGCTATTATTGCTCTCTTAGACATATGGTAGACATTATATAGTAGGAGATTGAAATATTTGCAGCAAAGAATGTATTGCAGCTTTTTTAACGCCTGAACCTATTCAAAGTGGAAATTTTGCAGGATAGCCAAGTCTCAAAAGTCAAACGTGTTCTGTCTTTTGCACTTTCTTCATTAGTGTAGATTAGAAAATTCATTTATTGCATTTGTGACAAAAAAGCAGAAGGCCTCAGCTGGCCCAACGAGCCTCTGTGTGGCTTGGCTGAATTTTTAGCTGTGTGAGTCAGAGTTAGACCATGGCCCTAGACACTTGTTTAAAGTCCAGTTACAGCATATTTATTAAAGAAAAGTTATAAGCAGTTACATTCTTTATTAATATTAACAAAACATTAATCCAATGGAAGAAGTCTACAACTCCCGCCTGCAGGCACCAAGAGAAGCCATCCTTTAAGAGGCATACAGTTCTGCTGCTTTTTAAAAGATGTGTTCTATCATCATTAACTTAGTGCATCATTGAGGAAAGATGTCTCATCCCAATGCTCCAAGACTCTTATGATTAATGCACACAGTTATATACAGCGTTATAACAGTAAAACCTGGACTTTGATATCTATTTCTGGAGGGATTTTGATTTTCCAGTTGGCACAGACCGTGTGTGAGATCCAGGATGTCAGGCTGTTATTATAAACTTTAATTTTAAAATGATGCACTAGTTTATAATAACTTGCAATCCTGTCTTGTTTCCTGCAGCATGTCTATGTGGCCCAGACGGGTTTGACACGGAGGCTCGCTGTTGATCTCCTAGATAAGATGAACAACCCAGACAACCACCAGCATTACAGTGAGGTGGACGATGATGACCTTGAGGTAATGTCTGATTACATCACTTCTAAAACTATTTTTTCCCTGTGTGTAAAACAAAGACAAAATGCATCAAATTCAAATTTATATATTTAGAAAAAAACAAAGTTTCTCTGTTCGAAGATGAGACATCTTGTCTTTGTACAATATTCAATTGAATGGAGGTTGCAAAGATAAAGACACTTTTTTAAAAGTACATACCAGGGGTGTAAAAATACAATGATCCGGATTGATGCATCAATTCAATGATCAACAATCCAATATAATCAATGTAAGTAAAAGTGTCGATATATATCATTATGAGGGTCCTCTTTTGTTTTGTAGTTCCCAATACATGTTTACTTTTTAAGAAAAACAATAGGCTCAATTATTTTCTTTCAAATGTCTGGAAGAGTTAGTAATATTAATGTCAGATCATATTTTAGTTTTGCTTTTTGTTGATATTAATGTAACTGATTGTGTTAAACGGGCATCATATCATCTCGTATTCAATGCAGTACTTGAATCAAGTGTCAAGTGTAAATCCTGTTGTGGCAGACTTTGTTATATCAGCAAATATTGTTTTGATGTCCAAAGAATCAATATAATATCATATTGTGTCGAAGCTTAGGATTTACACCCCTGGTACATACATGGAAATATGAAAAGTCTGCTCCCATTTGCTGATGTTTTGACTGTCTTGTTGCAGGAAAATGATACAAAGAAAACACAGCAAAATTATTGAAAAAAACTATGTGCACTTTGACCAAATCTTGTAGTGAAACAGACTTTCTTGCACTCTCAACACTGACAGACTCCCCATCAGCAGTGAATGTAAATATTAGCACAGCAAGTTTTTCTCCAGCAACTCTGCAGTAAAAGATAAAAGTTGAGCTTTTGCTGCAGTGTGTTTTCATGTTCCCCTAAAGCTTCCCATCCCCCTCTCCTTGATTCTCTTCATCGACATTATTATTCCAACTGGAATCAACATCACATCTATGTGGCAGCCAAAGAGGTGGTACCAGTGGCTTTTAAAAGACCATTGTGCTTTTCTCCCACTGACAGCAGTAGCACTGTCTTGGCCACCATGAATGAAAAAACCCAAAGGCTATTGACTGCAAGCAATGGAGCTTGTTTAAAACAAACAGCCTCTGGGATGCATAATAATGTGATGATGCATAGATGCAGTGCAGAAAGTAGCATTCAACTCTCAGCAACTGTTTTTGCACATTATTTCAAAAGACACATTTAATAATTTTGCTAAATGACTCAAGGCAATGAAGTGCTGGTGTTATGTAATGCGATAACACTTTATCCTACTCTGCACATGTCTTGTCAAGTGCTGCTACACTGTCAAAACCTATTTGCTTATCTTTAAACCTCTCTTCTTCACTCTTTGCTTCACTCAGCCCCTCTCTGTAGTCAGACACACCATCCGCTCCACCAACAAACAAGCCAGAGCTGAGAGGACACGCTCAGAGATAGACTGTAAGTAAACAAAAAGCCCAAACCCATCACAGAGACAAAAGCCAACCTCCCCCCCTGCCAGGAGCCTGTCCTGTCATTGGTCAGCATGTCAGTCAGCCTGCCTGTGTAGCTTGACAGAGGTTCGGCAGCTTGTCAGAGGGTCATCCCACTAATCCTGCAGCACTGGCTGGCACTTTTCCAGACCACAGCATGTGGTAGTCGGTATAAAAATAGCCTGGGGATTCACGGAAGAGAAAGTGGATGT
Source organism: Serranus cabrilla (assembly GCA_903364295.1). NCBI lineage: Eukaryota > Metazoa > Chordata > Actinopteri > Perciformes > Serranidae > Serranus > Serranus cabrilla. The sequence goes on along the minus strand of CAFUXE010000139.1, from coordinate 687,137 downwards.
AGTAGGGTCCATTAAGTTAACTGTCCCTCTTTTAGTCAATGAAAACTGTGAAATTGCTTGTCTGAAGGGATCATAAAGCTTTTTTGAGGACTTTCTTAGTAAACAAGTGTTGATACTGAATTTGGGAGAAGCTGAATAGATTGTTTAAATGTATTACTTTGCAACCCTTCAGGGAAGTTGTCGTTGTTTGTCTGTGTTGTCGTCAGTAGTTGTAGATAAAGTTGAACGCTGTGTTTGTGCCTGTCATGTCAGAAGTGTGACTGTGTCTCATCTCATCATTTTGAGTTGATGTAGTCCGGTGGTGAGATATGTGTCAGTCGGATGTTTTGTCGTGTTCATCTGTAGCCATACATGCTGTGCTTCATTATGTTCCGTGCTTGTTCAAACCGTGATTGTACCAGATGCACTTCCTGTTTAGTTTTAATCTATATTTCTCACAGTCACATCTAACTTTCCCTCCTTCATGAAGCAAACAATGGGACACACCAAGGAGGGCCAAGTCCTAGCTTCACTGAGGGACACAGGGGGGACGCAGGTCAGTGACAGTGTAGTGAGACAGTGTGTGTTTGCATAATTCCCCTAAGACTTCCTGAGAAGTAGGATAATGTTGTAGCACATAACAGATCATTGTGTTTGAGATTTAAGTGGTACTAATGAGGTGAGTTTGTCTGCATGGGGTGGCTACTTACAGCTTCTTGAATAAAGTTGAATAATTGAGACTGGGACATCTTGGTTCCTGACTGAAATAAAATTACATTGTAGAATGACTAATCACATTCTAACAAGGAAGTTAATTCTTACCTGACATCCCCAACCTCCCTTTTCTCAAATGTATCGCTGTGTGTTGGTTTCATAAGTCTGTTAGTGACTCACCTCCTCTTTGTTATGTGTTTTAAACACTGCAGCACCTCCACATTATCAGCACACCTCAAGCACAAAAACACCCAGGAAAAACATAATCTGTGGTCTGAATTCTTGAATACAAGGTTTCTTTGTTAATGAGAAGCTGATTATGTGGGAGTATTTATTGGAAAGTTGGTTGATTTCTTCCGCCCTTCATAACTACAGCAGGATCACACCATGTTTATACTGGACACTAAACCAGTCTCCTCTATGGGATCAACTGTTTGACAGAATGTCACCTCAAACCTAAACTAAGAGGAATCTGTTCCTCGATTTATCTCTCTCTCACCAATATTTTCCCAAAGTGAAGAGACCTGGTTAGTGTCAAGTGTAATCTGTGTTTGTCTTTGGTGCCCGACTCATCTGTAGGCTCCAGACCAAACACTCACATAATAAATCAGTGAAGAACCTCTGTGCTGTCTTGGCAGGTACACTGGAATGGCAGCAGTTGATCTGCTGTTGGTTCACTCTTACACAAGATCTTCTGTTAGGAGTGTTTTCCAAGGTTGCTGCTACTAATGCTCAAGAGTACTTCTCCTCAGGCTTTGTGTGTGTTAAAGTATTGGGCACTGATGCCCCCTAGTGCCAAAGGTGTGTGCAAGAAAATAATAAACTAAAAACAATTTTTATTATTTACAGTCGACAAGCTCCAGTTTGAACCACCTCTCCGGAAGGAAACTGAGGCTCACTCTGAAATGGTGATAATCATAATCAGTTTTATCACATTAATACTGAATACAATGTTCTCTTTTTGCTCCTAATCAGTTAATTTAATCTGTTGATTTTAAGTTCATGAATTTTAAAATGCAGTTTATACAATTTCTATTTTTGTGCATGTGTGTTTTTTTTACAGGATGTGAGTAAAGATAATGACTTCTCTTCCCCCTGGAGTCCTTTTGCAGAGGGAGGAATAACAACCAGGTAATCCATGGAAACTGTTGTCACGGGAACTGCTCCTATTTACCCCCCACTTTCTCTCTTTCACTCTCTCTTTTTACCAGGCATACTTATTAGATAGACGCATCTCTTGAGATTCATCCTGAGAAAGGAAAGAAACACATCAGTCAATTTTTCTGTATTGTTTGTATAAAGAATAACACAAAATACTGTGATACATAGTATTAGTAGTAGTGGTGGTGTTGAGTGGCAGCATATATTTTAAGAAAGCAAGACTTCTGATGTTAAAAAGATTGACTCAAGCATGTTAGTTCTGCTCTCTACTCTGATATCCATTGTTTACACTAAGTATAAATTAATCTTTTTATGTATGCTCCTCACTGTCTCTCATATTAACCTGTTTATTCACTGGAGTTAACCTGTGTCTGTGCATGAACTCACTCTCCCCATCTGCAGTTTGAAATGTTTCTTTGGCCTGTTAACTCTAGGGCTGTGCGATTATTAAAAAAAATAAGTTAATTAAAGTTTTGGCTCACGACTACTTTCGCAATAATGTTTTCTTATTTTGTTTTGAGTTATAAGAAAAGTTAATGACTGGAATAAATTGTTTACAGTAAAAGAAAAAAAATGTTGCATATATGTTTAAGAGTTTTCAGTAGGTTTTGGTACTGCACTGCAACATATTTAGAGTAATTTTCTTGTATAATTTATATTTATTTTGTTGTCCATTTTAATGTTGAATATATGTTTATTACATTTTTTTTTTTATTTTGATGTATAGTTTTTATATTATTAATTCAATTGTATACATTTATAAATTATTTATTTTATTCATTCTTTTTTTTTTAAGGTGTTTAATATATTTTTCAGTTGACTTATATACAAATTTAAGAAGACAATAAATGCACATTTCCAAAGTAATTAATGTAAATATTCATATTAACTAAAATAATAATCGGCAGCCCTAGTAAGGTTTTTCTCAATTGTCCATTTGCTTTGACTGTTTTTTCTCCTTCAACTTCTCTCTGTCCTCTTTTGGCTATCGGTCTCTTTCTCGTCCTGTCCCTGAAGGAGCCTTCTCAAAAGCGTTGAGGACGAATTGTTCCAACGGTAACACTAACACTACGTGTGCTCTAGTTCCTTACTCAGACACCCACTCCACCCCTCGCTTATTCCCCATCCTTTTCACAGTGAGGTTCAGATCCCACCATGTCCACGATCACCCTCCCTCATACCTCTCCATCCATGTGTGGCGTGATAATAGCTGTAGATCTAAACTGTGCATACTGCTGCATATGTCTGGGGAGGACAGTCAGCTAGAACTCCTAGTGCAAAATTGTGATATTATTTTATGATATGATGTACTTTTTGATATATCATGTAGAATATATACTGAATGTAAAGCTCTACCTCTGTTATATTTACTTTGTCCGTGTTTCCTGTTCTTCTCCTGTCTTATGTGTAGTTTGCTGTGATATTTTGAGGTGTGATACATTTTATGGGATGTATTTTTCCCTTTGAAAATCAATAAATAGAGGTGTGGTGTTAAAATGAATTGTGCACTCAGACTTAACCGTGCATGCACAGGGCTGTCCACTGTTGTTTCAAAACCTCTATTTACTTTTTACTCTATCCAAGTAACTTAGTAAAATTTGAATCACTTGCCATTTAGTCTGGTTTTATAGATTGATTAATAAAAAAGACTGCATTATTATTTTTATTATTATTTTCTGCAGACCTTGTTATATTAATTTTTCAAACTAACGACATTATAAACATAGCAGGAGGTGACAGGCCTCAGAGATGTTTGTGTGAAGTATAAACACAGCTCCACAAACGTATTTTCCTGTGGTTTCCATCCCCTGAGGCTCACTGGGGGTTCCTACAAATACACCCCCTTCTTCTCCTTAGAGTCGCACTGGTTTTATCTCTAAGGAGGGATTTGACAAAAACATTTGCACCATTAAAACCCCTCCTGAGCTCTGATGACTCTTATTTTCCACACTGATTGCTGTGTATGTTTCCTGCAGGGGACACATCGCCCATCTCGAAGATGCCTTTGAGGAAGTGGAGCTGTGAGTGATGTCATTACATTAAGATTTCATCATGGGCACAAAAACATTCATTGCTGTGTTTGCAATTTCTTTCTTTAAAAAAACAACAACTCTATTTTAGGTCAACTCTGAAGCCAGGGGTTCCTCCTCCTCTGCCCCCGAAGGTGAGACCCAAAATAAAAGGCCTACAGCGTACTTCTGCAGAAGTTTATATAAGAGCTTTTGTTAGCAAAAGACGTTAACTTATGTGAGGCAGGCATGGGAGTTCTTAATGCAACAAATACGATTTAAAAATAAATTAGAATAAAAAGAATTGTTACACTGTAAAATTGAATGAAATTGAGTTTATATCTACATAAAGAAAAGTCTTATTGAACATAAAATTTACTTTTATTTTTTGGAATTACACACACACACACACACACCCATAAAGCTATTGGGTATTAAATATGAATGTAATAATGTATGTAATGCAAAATGTTTCATTAAAGGCAAGCAAATAATTTTTAAAAAAATCCATACTGATTTTTCCATATATCCTTCATACTTGAGCTGTGATGTTAGCAAATCTCCTTCTAAGTGGTATTAAAAGGATCTTAAAGTCATACATTTAACTTGGGGGTTCCCTGTAGTGGTGTATGTCGTGCTTTGAATTCACCTCAAACTTTTCACTCTTTTCCTTCTCAGCCACGACTAAACAGTTCCTCAGAGGAGCTCGGCCTTAACGATGAGCGGTCGCTGACAGTTCGTAGGTTCCCTAACTCTGAGAACGGGCCGAGCCAGGTGGTTCGCAGACAGAGCACACCTGAGCACCTGAACAAGGTAGAGCACTCGTCTCCGGATTTCCTGTCCGTCAGCGTCAGCAGCCCCGGCCTTTTGTCTCACGCCTCTGATCCCGGTGAGTCTCAGTGTCTGAATTGACTTATATATATATGTGCAATAACCTCTTCACATGTCTCTCACTGGTGTCTTAAGACAAGCAGGTCTCTAAATGAGAACTTATTTTATTTCTACAAGCTCTCAGTAAATCTAAATGTAAAGGTAAGGGAGCCTAGTAGAAATGTCTGCTGTTTGAATTTAGATTCTACATGTTAGACAGTATGTTTCATCTGCCTGCTCTCTCTTCCACAGATAATGATTCGGATGACAGTGTGAATGAAGGCAGTCCCAAGGCGCCACCCAACCGACAGCACCGGAAAGAGAAAAAGGAATTCCCTGTGAGTTGGAAAACATTCCACTATATATTACGTTGCAATATGTATTTCAGTCATTACAGCCACACTTTTCATCTTGAGTTTCAATGGTTTTTAGGTTGAAAATGTCATCTGTGGTCGGAGAGTCTATATTTTATATGTGGAGTGTCTCCAACTAGCTGGCTGGCCTCACACTCAAACCTCAAATATGAAGTTTTTCCCTCCTCAGATCCAAACACTAACAGTTAAAGAGGGAATTTTGGCATCCACTCATGCTGAACATTTAATTGACTTTGACAGAACAAAAGAAAACGGACCATATTGTTTGTTCGACTCATTGTTGAGGCCGGAGCTAAATTAAGCTGCTAAATTCGAAATAGCTGTTATCGCTTTTACTGTGTGTTCTGCATCTACATAATCTTTTTTTTTTGGTTTATTTCTTTCTTCTGCTCCTCGTTAGAAACCAGCAATCAACGGTCTTCCACCCACTCCTAAAGTACTGGTGAGTGAATCCTTTCTCTTCCCTGCTGGCCTGGTTTCACAAACACTGTTATTAAACTCTTTCTCTCTGAGCTGCTGCTGCTGCTGTACATTCTGTAGATATTTGGCGTCCTCAGAGCTTTCTGCTTTGTGGTTGCTTCTGCTCAGATCCAGCTCAGCTTCAGCTCATTAAACCCTGGCTGACATTTGAGCGCTTCACTGAGCCAGAGACTTTCCTGTTCTGAGCCATGTTGCTTTTCATTTCAGATGGGAGCCTGTTTCTCTAAAGTGTTTGATGGCTGTCCACTGAAGATCAACTGTGCCACATCATGGATTCATCCAGACACCAAAGGTACAGCCTCATGCAACAAGCACGGTACACAACCACGGTTTATCTAAGCCAAAGCTTATTTTTTACTTATAAATGTTTTTCCAGATCAGTACCTAATCTTTGGGACGGAGGACGGCATCTATACGCTGAATCTGAATGAGCTTCATGAGGCCACAATGGAGCAGGTAACAGCAGCTAGTTATTGTTTCTATTCCCATCAGATTGATTACAGTAGAAGATTTAACATGTAAAAGTTATTTATTCTTATTTTTAATAGGTCCTTGATTTCCCCTTGAGGGACACAAAAGCAGACTAATTTCTCGTTGATGATTGTTTTGTTTTGCCAGATGTAGTTTAAACTGTGTTTTATTTCATTTTTATTGTGTTGCTTTACCTTCTCTGCACAGCACCTTCAGCAGAGATCTGTGTGTGAAACATGCTTCATGAATAAAACTGCCTAACCCTGTCTAGCCACTAAAGCTAAAGTTAGCTCTGTGAGTTGGGTGAAAACGCTGTCACAGACTTATATAAGATGTTAAAGTGATAGATAATTGATGTCTTCCCCTTCTTCTGTCTCCGTGCTCTGATGTCCAACTATATTCTGATTGTGCCTCTTTTGTTTAAATCCATATTTAGCTGTTTCCGAGGAAGTGTACATGGCTGTACGTTATCAACAACAACCTGATGTCTTTATCTGGTAAGTGATTGACTTATCACACCTTCCTGCTTCACTGACCACTGTCATAACCTGCTGCTTCTTTGTTCTGTGTTATCTGGCTGCCCCTGAGGGCAAGACGGTCACTCCATATCTGCAGCCCTGAAATAACTGTTTCTTTTGTTTACAATAAGAGAGCCTTTATAAAACTCTGTGTCCCTGTAGCACAGTGACTCATAAGTGACGAATTTGGCTTTCCAGCCTGTTCCACTAACATATATTGGTCTCTGTAGGTTACAGTGTAAAGTAACGCAAGTGTAGTTTGTTTCACATATTAAAACAGACAGGCTATCTGTTGTCAGAAAACTCAACCATTTGAAACCAAACTGTCTGTGTTTGGCTATCCAAGTCGCCGAAACCTTTTCTCAGCTTAAACAGTCGAGGATGGGATTACAAAGTGCGAGGTCTACTTTCGGTTTTACCTTCAGCAGTTTGCCCCTTGGTATACTTAACCTCTGTTCTCTTCTTTTCTTCCCTTGGACACTGTCCATCCTCCTCTCGCCTGGCTTGATTTGATATTCTACTAACTGGCTTCATCAGAAGGTAATCATGCTTCACATCATCATCACACTTCTGTTTTTACCCCTGTTCACATCTAACCTTTCTACGTGTGAAAGCTGCTTCATGGAATCTAGAGAAATTATGATAAGATACGATTTAATTTGATTTATGCTTCACTACTGGCTGTTTTTACTCAATAATGATGATTAAATATATTGTATTCTGCTGTAGGGAAAACCTTCCAGCTGTACTCCCACAATCTCATCGGGCTGTTTGAGCAGCTGAAGAAGCCTGGCTTGGCTGCTCAGTTCCAGACTCATCGCTTCCCGGATAAAATCTTACCGAGGTGAGACCAATATGTCTGGGTTTTTGGTTATGTAACATTCTCTAACCACACATTCCTGTCACTTTTGCGATAAGGTCACAACTCCACTTTTTTAAACTTGAAGCATGTTGCCACACTCAAGCTGTGTGTAGTCTTTTTGTTCTTCCCTGTCTACCATCATGACAAATGTCTGCGGTGTCAGAAAAAAGGAGAACAACTGGCTGACTTCCCTGATTCTAGACGTCATCAGCTCATTTAAGCCTGTCGTCACAACAACTTGACTGTTTTCTCTCCACAGGAGGTTCGCCCTGACAACTAAGATCCCTGACACAAAGGGCTGTCACAAGTGCTGCATTGGTAAGAGGCCTTTCCCTCCACACCTCTCCGTTTATATACTCCCCCTATCATTATATTAAATATGGTCAATACATCAGGAACATCTCAGTGACCCCTTTACTGTACTGTAGTGCTTTTGCACTGTATGCTTTCATAATTTTCATATTATGCATTAATGTTAGAGGGGTTTTGAATAAATTATTTTCCAGCGTATTCATTACTGCACATTTAAATTTTTTATACTCCTGACAAACTGTTATAAAGAACCTACATCATTCAATAGCTACATTTCTTGACAGTCTTTTCTGTTTTACAGTGAGAAATCCATATACAGGCCACAAGTACCTGTGTGGAGCGCTGCAGTCTGGGATTGTCCTGTTGCAGTGGTATGAGCCCATGCAGAGGTTTATGCTCATCAAGGTAAATTGGCTGTTATATTTTCTCATCTTCCAGTTTTTACTGAAGGTTGTACTAACAATTTAATATCTTGCTTTGCAAGGAAAGAGTGAACAGGATTTATCGGCAGAACAGTAAAATGTCACTTGTTTTACACAACAAACTAAATTCTATTGTTCTAATTATTGTATGTAACATATTAAGTTTATACTTACTTTAATGTTCTTTTTATCATGCGTTTATTTTTTGTAATTTTATTGGATTCTGTTTGGGTTTTTGGGTTGTTGTTTTTTTTGCTGTTTTGAAGCATTTACCTTCTTTTTTTTTAACGGTATTATACAGATAAAATGTATTGTTGTTATTCGACATTAGACAATATTGATGCTAACCCTCATGTCCACTCTCTCCTCCCGCGGCAGCACTTTGACTTCCCTCTTCCCAGCCCACTGAAGGTGTTTGAGATGCTGGTGGTCCCGGAGCAGGAGTATCCTCTGGTGTGTGTGGCCATCAGCCAGGGCTCCGAACCGGGCCAGGTGGTCCGCTTTGAGACCATCAACCTCAACTCCTGCTCCTCCTGGTTCACAGAGATGGGAACAAGTAAGTCAAACTTAGATGTTGAGACGAATACCATGAAGTGAATATGACTGAAAAGAGGATTTCTGCAGAAAACCAAGTTGTCAATTTACACATTTTTGTGGATTTGTTACCAATTGAAGTCCAGCATCCCCTTTTAAGGTTTTTGTGCAGTTTGGATAACCAGAGAAATAACATATGATGACATAGTTTGCTCTGTACAAAACATGATGGTAGTACTTCTTCTGCACTGACTAACTAATACAATAATAAAGAGAGAGTTATTTTTATCTTAAGAAATACATTGTAGATTGTGCCTCGTCCATGCCATGGAGATGTTCAAGAACAGGATTTTTACTAGTTTACTTTTCCTTCCTACAGCTCATCAGCAGGTGGATGCAATCCACGTTACCCAGCTAGAAAGAGACACAGTGTTGGTGTGTTTGGACCGTGAGTACACTTCACAGCCCTTCACAGTCCGAATGTAAGTATCTATATTCTGCCACATCTTTCTTACAGCTTTTTGTTGTTCTCTCTCCAGAAAATTTGAAGATTGTTAATCTCCAGGGACGACTGAAGTCCAACAAGAAGTTGGCATCTGAGCTCAGCTTTGACTTCTGCATTGGATCTGTTGGTAAGAGTCATGGACTTTCAATCTCTTCAAAAAAAAAAAAAAGATACATAGCAGCATGTAAATAAATCTGTGTGAGACCTTACACCATGTCAACAACACTTTCTTACCTAAAAAGGATTTTTTTTTTTACAAAGGGGCTTTTTGTAAACTCAAAATGAAGTCAAGTTGGCAGTGTTTCAGAGGATGCCTTACCTTACCTTTCTCCTCTAACAGTGTGCCTTCAGGACAGCGTCCTGGCCTTCTGGAAACATGGCATGCAGGGAAAGAGCTTCAAGTCTAATGAGGTAAAAAAAAAAAAGTGTCTCATGACCACGGCAGCTGGAAGCTGTTAGACTAAAATACAAAATCACAAAAGTGTCTCTTTTTGAT
>CAFUXE010000139.1:662276-676993 GCA_903364295.1 Serranus cabrilla | reverse complement strand
TTCAAGTCTAATGAGGTAAAAAAAAAAAAAGTGTCTCATGACCACGGCAGCTGGAAGCTGTTAGACTAAAATACAAAATCACAAAAGTGTCTCTTTTTGATACTGTACCACTTTATTGTGAATATGCAGTCAAGAATATAAGCTTCATCTCGAGGCTTGTACAGTTTTCAACCTTTACAGAGAGATGAATCACTATATTGGTCACGTAAAGATGCTAAAACATAACATCAAACTAATTCAACATTTTAAAGCTTTTTTCTACTTTAAAAACAATATTCATAACAAAATATCAACATCAGTTTTCATTGGTTCCCAGTGACTACAGAGAAGAAACTCTGTATGTTTGTCACGTTCCTGAATACAGGCTTGTTTCTTCTACACATGAACAAACACCTCTGGCTTTTGTCAACAAAGACCCTGAGTGTTGGCCGTTTATATGCGTGGCTACATGCTGTAGGTGATCCCAGGAGATTAGACCTCAGGTGGAGCCAGACAAAGTGTCTTTGTGTCAGGCCAAGGTAATGAATTTGTCCTCCTTTCACGGAGGGATTCCATGTTAACCTGATCACGAGTCGCGCTCAGCAGCAGAATAAAAGTTCAAGAGATCGCAGGGAGGTGAAGCATTCTGTTATTATGAAAAGTGATATGGCGATAGGGGCCACCCTTTTCAAAGCTCACAGTGTCAGACGTGGCCCTGTGGCACCAGGATGAAACAGAAGGACTGTTTGCCGAGTCTGCGCCAGCCCAGCTTGACAGTTCTCCCACAGCAAGGATTTTTGAAATGTCAGCGAGCATGCAAAATTCATGCTCAATCATAAACGAAACCCGTCACACAACAGGGAGCAGCACTAAATAATTCAGCCTTTGTCTCGTTATGATTCCTCTCAAAAGCGAAGGCATTCAAGGGGGGCAGGCTATTGATCCATGTTGGCTTCGGTGGGTGCTTCTCTGAACACCCGAGACCTTGTTCTCGTTTAGACTTAAACAGATCAGATCTCTCCCAAGGCCAAGGACTTACACCTAGCAGGTGTCACACGACGACTATCTCACATCTGTCGACAAGTTTTCATGACATGTCAACACATGAGAGTGTGTTTTGAAGGGGCCCTTGTCTTTTACACTGCAAAGTGTCGGGCTACATCTTGTGACTGGAGCAGGTTAACTCCAGGTTTGTAAACAGTAACACAGAGTCCCTAGAGACAGCACTCAGTTACCTACAGTCAGTTAAAAAACATATAGACGTTTTGTTGTTAAAGGCACAATAAGTGATCCAAATGTAAACAGCTTTACCACCACAATTGAAAACACAGCACGGGAACTTGCTGCGCCAGGTTGTGTTGGCTCTCCCAGTTCTTTTCTCAGTATACACAAAGAAGTGCAGAAACAGCCAACTTAAGTTCTACGACTTTCTTTCTAGTGTAGTTACAAAAACATGAAACTGCTCACAACCTGGTCTGTGGTTTATTTTGAGTAATTGAGTCATCATATCTGGAAAAAGACATTGCTCTTAATGTATTTTAAATGTAATTGTTGATGCTTTGAGCACCACAATGCCATCTAGTTCCATTATATTCAAGAGAAGGCAGTTAATGAGACATCTCTACCTCACACAACTCCCACAAAAACAAACTAGATTTCTGAATAGCAGAACAGAGGAAAAATATGTAGCTTTGGTTTTGAAATCCCTTGAAGTTAGAATAATCAACTGAAAATGATAAATGTTGGATTTTTATGTTGAATATAGAACAAATGCATTGATGCATAGAAAAGAACAAACCAATTTGCCATTGTTCATTTCACTGCTTTTTATAGTACAGTGTAAGTTAACACAACCTGTAAGATCAATAGAAATGTACAGCAACCACCCATCCTAGTTTTATAAAGGTGCTTGGGTAAAACCAACAATCTGTAACAATGCTTCTTTATTCATGCATTTCAGTGCTCCACCAGTACTCCCGATAAACAGAAAAGAAGTTGACAGTTGTGTTGTTGTTTTTTCATTCCCAGGTGACCCAGGAGATTTGTGATCCAAGCAGAGTCTTCCGCCTCCTTGGATCTGACAGGTTGGTGCAGAGACATTTTCATTTTAAGCTGCGTCAGAGCAAATAAATGATCAAACGCATCGAATGCAGAAATCTAAAAGGACTACTAAAATACATCAGCTCATAAACAAACATGATGACTAACAGGGTCCCACTGTACTGACTCAATGATCCATTTCTTCATAAGCACTGTTGGTATAATTTATCAGCCCCATGACCTCCATAATACCAGGCACTCGTGATTACGGCGGCCCTCCCTCAGGTCTTATTACCTGGAAACCAACAAACATCACACTCGCCTCCTGCGCTGTGAGCCCACAGTTCTCCTCTCCTGCTGCTTCTGGAAGATCTCTCTCTGCCTTCACCTGCCGCTCCTCGCTCTGTTTTAATCTAACCTCAAAATGATTCCACTTATCTTTCTCTGCTCTTATTAAACTTTCTGATGACTCTAGAGGCCCAGACACACCAAACCATCAAAGCATCAGCAGCGACGAAGACCGTTTTGTTGCGTCTCCACACATTGCTTGTGTCTGAGCCAGAAAGTTGCACTTGAACACACCACAACAGCCAATTAGCATGTATGTTGTGCAACTGCGTGAGAGGAAATAACTCTCTTTATTTCTTGATCGATTGGTTTATGGTAAAAACTGAAAGACAATAAATCATCACATTTGAAAACTGGGGCCTCAAAATGTTAATTAACTTCTGCTTGAAAAATGACCAAAATAATTGGCGGTTAATTTTCTGACAATCAACTAATCATTTCTCGACTGAAGTCACGATGGTTGGTTTCAACAGGATTTAATTTAGCTCCCTTCCTCACACACACAACTACTCGCAGTGAGCGTGCTCAGTGAAGCTCTCCCAGCAGTGATGGCTGCTGATGAAGCCGCCCTGCTTGTGGCACCGGAGCGAGGCCTCTCTCTGCCCAGCCCCCCATGTTTTATTCACTGCCGCCCGGGCACTGCCAGCCTGGTTTGAGTGTCTCTCCATGCCTCTGTAATTTCATCTGATGGAACGGACAGTATGGACTGTAGCTTCCCTGCTCAGCTGTCACCGCCACATGGCATCTAAAGATGCACACTGACGTCCTGCTCTGACTGTGACAGCTGCATCAGGGCGCTTGACGTGCTGTTTACCATGAACTGTCAGCACGTCGTAGATCCATACCATTAGCATGATGCTTGTCATTGGTTGTTAATGCAGTTATATATTAAAAGTAAGCTCAACATGTCATTGGCAAAAGTCAGATCCTTGAGAGACATTTTTTATTTTGTTTAGCAGTAAAACATTTTATCATCAGCAGAACTAGAAAACGAGTACAATTCACATGACTCCACTGCAACCATTGTTTTCCATTCATTTACATATAAAGTTAGGTTGACACTAATGAGCTGGTAGAAAGAAAAAAAACCTCTTAAACCTAAAAACCTCCGGTATCTTTGGAAAATTGATACCTTATAATAAGATGTTATATGTGCTTATATTTCTGTTTAATCTGTACAAACAAAGTGAAAAGTTGCAGTTAAAGTGGTTTTACATTTTTGGTAGGATTTCAAGGCTTTATGCCAAGCTAACCTAACTAATTCCCACCACACCCAATGTAAGGAATATAGGGATACTGATACTGCTTATGGACAGCTATATTTTAGAACAATTTATTGATACTATTCTCTATTTCTGTGTTCTAACTGTGGCGTCTGTGATTCCTTTGCAGGGTGGTGGTTTTGCAGAGCCGACCGACCGACAACCCCACGGCCCTGAGCAACCTCTACATCTTAGCAGGTCATGAGAACAGTTACTGAGCCTCTCTCAGAGAAAAGTGGATAAGATGCCTCAAGTTTTGTTGGGAGAAAACTCCAGAAAACGTCTGGTTTGACACAGTTATTGGGAGCTTTTGTTACTGATCACGGAATGGACAGGTCAGTAAAAACAGGAGCCTCGTCAGTCTGGATCCATACGTAGCCTTACACCAGCAACACGTTCACAGTAGCTCATCACAAGGAACGACTGTTATGAGCAGAAAGGGGAGAAACAATAAAAGCTCAAATGAACATTGTTACTTAGCATTTTCTCACTTTTCTGTACTGTGGACTGAGTTACAAACAAGTTATCTAGAGGTATTATTGACAAAAGTGCCATTAAAATTCACAAGAATTTGTGATTGTATTAGCAAAACGATGGGAGATTTATTGTGTTATCGTCTGTAACATGTCGCTCATAATCACTGCCAGTGGCAAACGTTTTACAAGCTCTGTAGTCAAACTAATAGCTCAGTTTAAACAGAAACCCACAAGCATTGTGGGTTATTTAAGCAATATTTATTAACCTCATGTTAAGTGATAGGGTATGTTTGATTTACAGACAGTGACAGCGCAGTCCTGCTGTGTGATGATTAACTACCTAGTGAACAGTTCCTGAGCAGCTTTGGGTTATTTTTACTGCTATGTAATATAGTCGCATCTCTCCTGCTCTGCTGCATTTTTAGAAGTTGGATATAGTGTACATTTTTTTTTCTCTACCTTCCTCTTTTATAGACATTTTACTTCTCATTATTTGCACCATTTAAGCACTTTTGTACATTTTTTTTATTTAAAATAAAATGACAAAATGAGGGACAATGCTAGGTTTTGTTAACATCATTGCATTCCCTTCGCAAAATGTTTAATGTATGCTGTTTTTTGTAATAAAAAAAGCTGTTGTTAACAAGATAACATGAATGTTGTGAATGTTTATTTTTGTGAGATCGTATTGATGCAACAGAGCTGATGATTGCCGAGTTCCTCCTCACTGATGATGAGTGTCTGATGGGAGGAACAGGGGAATACGGGTGAGTATTAGTTTCCATTATTTCCCTGTTTAGTCTGCCATTCCAGTGACTTCACCAGCCTGCACTAATTAGTCCCAACGCGACAGAACAACATGTCAGGTTTACATTTCACTGTTTGCTGCTCGTAATGTGGAATAATGTAAACAGATGCAGATTTGGTTGATTTTGAAGACCAAAAACATTCACTGCCTACTTAGTGATTTCAGATTCAGGTTTTCTAAGGACAGGAGCATGACTGGATTCCCCCAGAGAGGAGGCACAGTGCTTTACCTGTGTGGATGTTTTTGACTGTAGCAGGATGTCTTTTACCTGCTTCTGTGTGTCTTATATTCTGACTGTCAGGTGTGAAAATCTACAGAAACCTCACAGGAGACTTGCTTTTCCCTTTTTCATGGAGGTGGAGTCAGCTGTTCCTATGGGAACTGCGGTGGAAAAGGGGGAAATGTATCAAGCTGGTCACAGTGAAAGGCAGTGGATGATACAGGAAGTCAGGTGAAGTCACCATCAAAATAAAATCTGACTACTGCCTGTTTGCTCTAGTGGAGAGCTGATTCACATAAATAATGATCAGAAGGTTATTGAACAACACATTTCCAGTTTAAAATAGCTGTTTTTAATAGCAGTAGCAACTAAGAAAATAAGGTACAGAAATTGTAAATAATACAAATTAGTAATATATTAAGTAAACATTAATGTCTTGAACTAAAAAGCTAATAAAGTTAACTAATAAGTTGTACAACCGTACATCACTAAACAGTTCTCATCTCAAAGATTTATAATACTGATTAAACTAAAAGTACTCGTTATGCAGAATGGACTCCCTCACACTTTGATTATTATTATTGTTGATGCGTTCATGTAAGCAGCATTTTACTGTTGGCCAGGTAGAGCTCATTTTAACTACTCACTGTACTTTTATGTGGTTTATTTATAAACATCCATGTTCATCATGTGTTTTTTGTTAAATCTCAACCAAAAAAGCAACCAAAGCTGTTAGATAAATGTAGTGGAGTAAAAAGTACAATATTTGCCCCTAAAATGTAGTGAAGCAGAAGTAGAATAGAATAGAATAGTCCTTTAAAGTTATGGATGTGGAAATACTCAATTAAAGTATGAGTACATTCCACCACTGCTCAAAAGAGTTGAGAAAAGCAATTATTGAAAACAAATGAATTCATGTATTATTCTGATGCCGTTTTTGCATAATTCTAGTTATTATGATACTTGAACTACATTTTGTTGCTCATATTTTTTGTATTTTTACTTAATTTAAGATGTTTGAATATTGTAACATAGTTTTTATACACTATAATACTTGTAATTTAAGTTTTTAAGTATTTAGTATGTAAGCAATGACTGCTACTACTTTGTGTTTTATTGTGAAGGGCACTTCCGGATGTGTGGGTTCATTCTGTCAGACTTGACTCTTTAAAACCTGACGCTGCTCGTGTCTGCAGGGACAGTTGAGCTGTGATCGTGTTTGGACGCAGCAGCAGCAGCTCCTCTCTCACTCTGAATCTCACTGAAGAACATTTTCACTCACGGTAAGTTTTTACATTTATGTTTTCTGACCAACAGACCGAACTCTTTCTTCTAGAAATATAAAAATATGCCTACTTTTATTTTTTTATCAGCTGCTTTTATTAAGCAACTTTGCTGATACTTTAGGAATTTAATTTAACGTGTTTTCAATATTTTTTTCATCTCATTCAGCCCTCAGGTGTCAGTTATAAACATGCATCTTTAGCTGTTGTTTTTTTTTTCATAATTTTTCTGTTATTATTTATTGTGCAAATAAGTGCAGCACTTTGATTTTACTCCCCAGGCTGCTGTGTTATTTGTTTTCGCTTCATATCCCCTCAGGGGAAATGACCTTATACACTTTGCATTGCAAATGTTTTCGTTACGTAACCTAACTGTTGGGAGACAGGTGTAATGTTGCCTCTCAGCAATTAAATCTGATCTTTTAGAGGCACTTTAACAGCTTTATCTGAACATTTTTTACCTCTTTAACCAAAGAGGTGAGGCATAATGTGAGGTTTTGATTCAGGTGTTTGACACTTTTGATTAAATATCATTTCTTTAATGTGCTTTTCAGTGTGTTCAGATAATTATGCATGACATGTTTTTGTGCCATCATCTCTCTTTTTCACAATAATTCATGATTATGATGCAAAGGGAAAACAATATTTCTGATTTTTTTTAACCAAAGTCTATTTTATGTTGAAGAGAAGCATTATTGTGCATGTTCCAGAAAACATCCAAAAACTCATATGACTCAGTTTTTATTCCATCTTTAATTGAGTGAACTGTTCATCATACTCTTCCTCTCTGTATCCCTGCTGAGAATCTTTTTTTTTTTTGTCTTTCTTAGGCTGCAGAGACAGTCCTGCCTCCTCAGACCCTCCTGGGAAAGTGTTTTAACCCTCTGCAGTCTGCAGGATGGAGAAGTACGAGAAGATCGGGAAGATCGGAGAGGGCTCCTACGGCGTCGTCTTCAAGTGCAGGAACAGAGACACGGGGCAGATCGTCGCCATCAAGAAGTTTGTGGAGTCAGAGGACGATCCCATCATCAAGAAGATTGCTCTGAGGGAGATCAGGATGCTCAAGGTGACAGCACATTTTATCCTTAATATCCTAAATACCTTCTGTTTCTTCTTCACATCAGTGTGTTTGTCATCCACTTACATAAATGTGATGCAGGTTTACCAGACTGAAAGCCCATTTCTGCCAGGAGAAGTTTAGTCTGGACTGAAAAGAAATGCTAATGACAAGTCATTATTTTGGGAAAGGGTAAAAATGATGAGCTACAGTATAAAGTCAAAGTTTGTTTTGTCTTATAAAATATACATATTCTTTATCATAATAAATCCCAATATTAATTTAAAAAATTCAGATTTATGGAATAAAAATATGTGATAAAAATGTTCTTAATTAAATCAAAAGGATGAGATGAAAAATTAAAAATGATGTCATATGATGACAGAATTCTGCTTTTTCTTTAATCAAATGTTGGCCTATCAAGTCAAAATGAATACAGTAAATTAAAATACTGAACTGAAGATTTGTCATTTCTTAATTTGACTTACCAAAACCATTTTTCTATAATGATTTTAATTTTTTCTGCCCACATACCTGTTTTTGATACTTGAAATCCATGCAAACAGCTTGTCTAAATATCAGCTGGTCATTGTACTGACTTACATTGTGTGTGTTTTATTAAAGCAGTCAACCTTTAACTTTTACCAATAAATACACTTATTCTGGTGCAATATATGCAAAATTTTCCTAGTTTATTAATTACATAAATTCTGGTGGAATTAATAATGTTATTTTAGTGCAATAAATATATGTATTCTAGTTCAATAAATACATTTATTCTAATTTAAGAAACACATTTTTCGTGCAATAATGACAGTAATTCTGATGCAATAAGAGTGTTATTTTAGTGGAAAATGACATTTCATCTATTTATTTCACTTATCATTCGTGAGCCTGTTCTGTCAGTGGATGTTTGTTTGCTGAAGTTGTTTCATGGTACTGTGTATAGTAACAATAAAGGCTTTCTGTTTTTATTCACCACTACTTTATATTCTTCCTTGGAAACACAAAGTAATGCTGCACAGTCAAACAAAATCCTTTGATTCAGTGCTTTATTTTCAAAGTTTTATTTGACCTTTTTAAAGATGCAAATCCTGTTTTTAGTGTCTTCCTTCTCTGCTGAGCGGCCAGCGGGAGGGACGGCCTGCAGTTAATTCTGCAGACAGAGGGGAAGCATTTTTGTAGCTGCTGCACAGAGAAAAGAGCAGCGTTCAAAAGAGGTTTAGAGGGTTGTAAAAACCCTGCAGGCTCCGGACTGAATCAAGTACTTAAATTAGAATGTGAAATTTATTTTAATAACAGGAAATTGAAGTTGAAAAGGCTCTGGCAGCAGGTTAGCACCAGTTTGTCTACGTGTATTTTTAGCTGTTTGACTTTGAAATGCAAGATAATTATTCATGTCAGCTAATTAATGTTCAGCCACTAAATGATTAGATTAATGTCGCCTGACTGACCGAGACTATCAGTTAGTTCTTACTTTCCATCTTGGACAATAATAACTAAAGTAT
Organism: Serranus cabrilla; assembly: GCA_903364295.1. NCBI lineage: Eukaryota > Metazoa > Chordata > Actinopteri > Perciformes > Serranidae > Serranus > Serranus cabrilla. The sequence continues at coordinate 668,012 of CAFUXE010000139.1, read as the reverse complement.
GAAGGTTTCTTTTTAGTGTCTATTGTCATGAATGTTTCAGCCAAAAGGCTGTTTGTTTTATGTTGTGCAACAATTATCAAAGATGCACTGGTACAATCGTCAGTGGTTTAATTAGTCATGCAGTGGGTGGGAGTGTTAGCGGCCGGCTGGACACCAGAGCTCATAAATAGGACAGGATGGGTACAGGTTGTCCGGGGCAACAGCATGTTTATGACCATCTGTTAACAGTTTAGTGTGTTTGATAAGAGCAAACCACAGATGGTGCCGTTCCCCAACCAGCGTTCTTTACTGCTTTACTAGTTTTATTCAAGTGTTTCTGTGTGGCTGTTACTGTATTTCTCTGATAGTGTGCACCATTTAAAAACAGCCCTGTGTGTGTCTGTCTGTGCGTGTGCTGAAAGTCTTCTTCTGTCTTCTTTTATATCTCTGCAGCAACTGAAGCACGCCAACCTGGTGAATCTCATCGAGGTGTTTCGACGTAAACGGAAGCTTCACCTCGTGTTCGAGTACTGCGACCACACGGTCCTCAACGAGCTGGACCGCCATCCCAGAGGGTGGGTGTGTCTCTCTCGGCCAGTTGTGGAAGAAGTTTAAAGATGTTTTACTTCAGTAAAAGTAGCACTTCAAGGTCTACTGAAAAAAATTTTTATTTGCCATTTGCTCAGGTACAAAAATTTACAAAGGCATTGGAATCTCTCAGTCAGTAGGAATAGAAATAACAGAAGGACAGTAATAAAAACAAACAACTGTATGCAGTAATAAATATAGAAACATCAAATCATACAGTAGTAAATATAAGTATAAAAGGTACAAACAGAACATTCAGGTCATATAAAAAAAGTGCATTTGAACTTAAGTAAAGGAGAATTTTCTTTAGTGTTTAATCACCTGTTCAGGTGTGTTTACACAAGACGAAAGTGGATTTTTCACACGTTGCAGTTATATACAAAGTCAGTGCAAAGACCCTAGTATTTGCTCAGGGCGACACGAATGATGAGAACACACAATATTTTACATATTTCAACTCGCACAGCTGTTAAGATTGTCCTGCAAAGCTCAGCTCTGATAAAGCCAGACTCCATTTAGAAAACAAGCATTTTAAAAGTTGTTCTGCAGACCGACATAACAAAGCATGAATCAGACTTTTTACACATCTGCATCATAACATGAGAAAAATAATAGTTTTTCTATATATATTAAAGCTTGTAAACAGTAGTAATCCAAAATACCAAAGCACCCCAATAAGTTTTTTTGTCAATCAATTAATTGACTTATAATTTCTGCTTTAATTGTTTTGAATGCAAAAATCTAAATCTCTAAAGTAACTTATTCTCCTGTCAAATAAATGTAGTCGACTACAAAGTATAATATTGAGTGAACTGTTGATGAGTAGAAGTATAAAGTGGATGTAAATACATCAGTACAGTACTGCCAGAAAAACTTAAAATTGATATTTGAAAAGAAATTCTTACTTATATCGTGATGCTGATTTCAGCCACTCAGCCCTGTTTATAAAGCAGTAAAAGCTTGTATTAGTAAAGCAATAAAAATAACAGATTTCTCTATTTGGGGACTTTTTTCTGAACTTTATGAAACGAGCACACAGCTGAGTTTACTGTACCGACATAAACGGAGATAATGAGAGCATAAATCTGAGCACGGCAAAGCGCTGTGTACTTTCTATTATCTCTACATTACATCTATACCACACCGTACACGCGGCTTTGTCCGCCTCACACGGGCACAACGCTCGTCTCCCGGGGACGCTGACCTGCTCGCTGTGGAATGTTTACAGTGATGCTCTCCCAGAATGCATTGCAGGCGGGGAGCTGTCGGGACTCTTTAGGCTGGGCCACATTTTATACGGAGTGTTTTCGCTGTCTGGTCTCCCCCTCTGGTCCTGGCCTGTAGCCTCCTGGACACAGAGGGTTCAAAAGAAGAGAAAACAAAGTGGGGAGAAGGGGCGGAGATTGTTATTAATTGCCAGTCACAAGGCTCGATTTAGCCATTTCCCCGGCAACACTGATAGATGATGGTCCCTGAACCAACAAAGCGGCAGTGTTCAACATCCAGACCAGCAGACATCTGAACACACAGCCGAGAAACTGCAGATGACTGCAAAGTTTAACATCCAAGCTTCTTTTATTAGATTCATGTTTTCATGATTCATGTGATCTCTCCACACTGAAATATTGTAACATTTATTGGCTGTACTGGTGTGAAATTTTGTGCAGCCATTCCTGATCCACAGAGGATGAACCTCAGTGGCTTTGGTGATCGTCTGATTTTTCCTCTGGCACCAGCAGGAGGTTGAAATGTTTGTTTTTTAGTGAAATGTCTTAACATGCAGGATTGACTGTTATAACTTGTGATTCACTGAGTTATTCCAAATTAGAGTGAGCCAGTGTGACCTAACGGGACTTTGCATGTTTACAAAATTAAAGATTAGAACAGAATGCAATTTTATAAAAATCAAGTCGTTTTGAAAGGAAGATGAAGTATGTCAAGTATGTCAAGCCATTATTTTAAAGTTAATAATGAATTTTGAAGCTCAAATTTAGCTGAATTTTCTATTGATCAGTGATTAATCCCCTAATGAGCCCCACACTTCCTTCTTGTCCCTCAGAGTCCCGGAGCACCTTGTAAAAAGTATCACCTGGCAGACACTTCAAGCTGTCAACTTCTGTCACAAACAAAATGTAAGTGATTCTTTGTGTTGTTTCTCCTCTCACCTGTCTCTTCATGTGGCCCACAGTTTATCTTTCAGTTGTCAAAGCTTCCCTTCAGCTTGTTTTTGAATTCCTCCGGTCTCCTCCCACACAGCTCTCTCCTTTATGGCTTTTTTTTCTTAACAAGAATTCCTTCCCCTTGGCTGACCAGCAGTTAATGTATCACCTAGACACAACAAATGCTGCAAGGGCCCCCGTTCGACAGCACCGTCCCTCTCTCCTGTTACTGCTTCTTCTCTCAACCACAAGCATCCGAGCTTTAATAAATAAAGTGATTTAATTTGGATATTTCTGTTCCTGCAGTGCATTCACAGAGACGTCAAGCCCGAAAATATTCTCATCACCAAACACCAGGTCATCAAACTGTGTGACTTCGGCTTTGCACGGATCCTCAGTAAGTTTTCATCAACAGCTGTTACATATTTCACACAGTGCCACCTGGTGGACACACGCGTGTTGCAGCCGGTGGAGCTGGGTTCATGTTTTAGAGTTTCAGTCTGTGAATTGTGTGTGTTTCAGGTGTGCAGCTTTAAAGGTTTTACTGATAGGAAGTTTGGATGAATTGATACAAAAACAGCACTAGAATCTGTACTTTTCCCAGCCAAAAAAAAAACAAAACAGATTCTTGACTGGAAATATTCAGAAAACTGTCAAAACTGAGCACAAGTTAATCTATTAACAGTGGAACATAAGATCCTTCAGAAATCATTAATCACATTTTTCAACACACAGTTTTATTTAAATGCAGCTGAAATGTGCAGCACTTTGCACCTTACATTATAATACATTATGCAACAAAACATGAGAACAACTTACTAAATAAAAGTTAACAAACAGTATTTATTAAAAACAATATTCTTTTTTTTTAAATTACAAGACAAAAGACAATGCACTGACAGAACAAGATAAGGAAAAACTGAATTGTCAGTAAAAGTCAGTTATCAAAACAAATGTGCAAGATTTGTGAATAGTTGTTAATACGTTGTGTGTGTTTGTGTGTCTGTAAACTAAAGAATTAGTCTGGGGTGAAGTTTAGAGCATGGATGGATGAAGAAGGAAATAAAGAGGAAAGGCGGCCGTGGTTGGTGGGTGGGGAACGTAGATTAGTCAGTTAATTGAAAACAATATTCTAAACCTGCCTGATTATCAACATAACACATTATATTATGGAATATCCATAAAATAGTTCACTTGGTCAGGAAGTCTGCAGTTTTCGGGTCGGGATCCTCTGCCTCATGTTGTGTGTTTTGTACTCCAGCTGGTCCGTGTGACTACTACACAGACTACGTGGCGACTCGTTGGTATCGGGCCCCGGAGCTGCTGGTGGGAGACACTCAGTACGGCCCTCCGGTGGACGTCTGGGCGATCGGCTGTGTGTTCGCTGAGCTGCTGTCGGGGATCCCTCTGTGGCCCGGGAAGTCTGACATGGACCAGCTGTACCTGATCAGAAAAACTCTCGGTAATCCCTCAGTCTGCTGCTGCTCTGAGGGCAAACATGCAAATAAAACCAGCTGAACTGTGAGAAATGTTTCAGTTTGCTTCAAAGTAGTGGACTTTAAAAATAAAAGAGTTGTCTTTTGTACAGACTAAATTTTTCACAAAGTTCTGAAACAAAAGAGAAACATTATGGTCAAATTAAGTTATACACTTGATACATGAAATACTTGGAGTTTGTTGAAAAATAGATTAATAGACAAAATTAATTTGACTGGCTAAACATTGTATCATGTTTGTATCTGTTGTTGCCTGCAGGAGATCTGATCCCTCGACACCAGCAGGTCTTCAGTAACAACCAGTTCTTCTGTGGAGTTTCAATCCCAGAGCCACAGGAGATGGTGAGACGCTCCTGAACACCTCTTCATGTAATGTATTCAGAAACTGCTGTGGTTCTATAATCCTTAAACTTAGTATTCAGTGAGTTTTGTCCACCTTAACACAGCTTTTATATAATTTTAAATGATGAAAAATTGATTGAGGAAAGATGATGGACTCAGCCAATCATATTCAAAGCAGTGATATGACAAAACGTACTGAATCGTTGTATTTTCTTTTCTTTCTGTAGGAACCTTTGGAGCAGAAATATCCAAATCTCTCACATCAAGCTCTCAGTCTCATGAAGGTAACAGAACCATTCTTTACTCTTATAATCTGTCATGTTTTAATGCACCACAGTCAAAATCAGAAATCAGTTTTAACATTTGTTTACATATTAATCCAGTGAAATGTGCATGTTTTTACTACATTTCTTTAATGGTTTGATGTCAGAAAAAGGTCGACTCTTTCATTCATTCATGTGACGACAAGTCACATAAATATTCATGTCGTGTTTATTAAGTTGTATAATTCTAAGTTTTATTTTAATTAACAGTTTCAAATGGCTCTTATATGCAATATAGGGATGTTAGTTGTCCGGCCCTGACCTGTTCCGTCTCCCGTCTCTTGTTGATGGTTTTGGTGCTTCAGGGTTGTCTGAGGATGGACCCGTCCGAGCGGCTGACCTGCGAGCAGCTCCTCCAACACCCGTACTTCGACAGCCTGCGAGAAAAGAGCTCCAGCACCTCTCGAGAGCAGGACCGCTCCAGCAACAAGAGGACGCGTTTACCTCGCAAGCACCTTCCTCCCGGGGTCAGTAGCCCTCTGTACAATCAGGAAAGCCTCATCTTAAAACACTAATCTGCTGACACAGTTAGCACAAATGTCAAGTGTTTTTTAAATTTTTTTATTCCTGAATATCTTCTAATCATCTAACCAACATCTGTAAACTCTGTAAGAAAAGTTCTGTTGTCTTTGAAAGAAATTCAAGGACAAACAATGGACTTCTGTTTACATTTTGCAAATAAAAATTAAATTAATTGGAAGAATATCTTGAAGCCAAAAAATCCAATAACAATTAAGTCTAAAAAGTTATTTCCTATTCAAGTTAGCTTGAATCTAAACTGGAAGTAGCCGGCTCAGCCTGACGATCCAGATATATTTTATGTTTGGAAGTACACTGAGCAACTTTCAT
>CAFUXE010000139.1:638192-662170 GCA_903364295.1 Serranus cabrilla | reverse complement strand
CATATATTATAATTACTTTTGTCACCAGTTACCAAATAATTGTATTCATGTTCTGTCAAAATGCTCTGGAAATTGTCCCTGAAACTTTGTCCCACTCTTCCCTCTGTGCAGTATTTGCCTCAGCTGACCAGCAGCAGCATCTTTCCAGCTTTGGACAATAAGAAATATTACAACAACCTCCGCAAGTTCAACTACCACCTACCGAACATCTGAAACCTCCAACAGCATCAACAAGCAGCATTTTCTGAAACCTCAGGAAATGGAGCGGATTCTGGCAGCACCTTGGTTTTTAAAGTTTAGGTTTGATCACGTGGGGTGTCTCTTGTTACTGATGTCAGTCTATGCACTACTCCCCAACATGTGGACTGCTGCTTTATGTCTGTTGCCTACTTTTCAAGCTCATTTTATTTTGTATAGACGTGTGAAGACAAGGAGCGACGTGCTGCTCTGCTCGCTGAGTAGACTGAAGGTAAAACTGCTGCCCTGCCTGGTTTGCCAAATGTTTTTTTTATAAAACGATGGACTCTTTGAAAAGAGTGACATGTTTTTTGTAGCAAGTTTTAAGATTAAGTTATAATGTAGGACACAAACTTTGACTCTTGAGCATTTCTGAAACTATTTATTGACGTCAGGAGTGAATATTCCTTTAACCAACATTTACCAGCATGAAGCAGCAACAAAACACACATTGTACTCATTATCTTTGGATCTTTGGTGCTAAGGATGTTCACAGCCATCTGTCTGTCCTCAGATATTGTACAAATGCCAAATTAGTCGAAAGAGAAGTGGTTTTAAAGACTCTTGTATCCTTTTGAGTTTCAGAGATTTGTTTTTCTCTTTGTACCCACACATGAAATAACCTTTAATACCTTCAATGTTGAGAATATAATAAACGACAGAATAGAGCAACATATCAACAAAAACTGCTTTAACTTTTCTCTTTGCTGGACTGTTTTCTTTAAAGGGATAGTTAGTGTAGTTTGGGTTGTATGAGGAACTTATCCACAGCCAGGGTGTTACCTGCAGTAGATGGCGGGCGACAGCACGCAGCTTGGAAACGTGTGTAGATATAGAGTTTTTCTCTGGTAGCGAATTGCTGGGGTAACCTTAATCCAAGGCGGCCATATGTGCTCTCCCTTAATTGAATTTTGATGCTATGTTGACACTCAGCCTCAGCCACCTAGAAGATCAATATCAGTTCAAGTTTAAGCTATATTTAGAATATTTTCACCACTTTACCTTGCCGTCACACAGCCCTGTTTAAGTTTATGTGGGGAACTGAAGCCGTTAAAAATGCTCTCTTTAAAGCCACCAGACTCCACTGACAAAAACACTACTTTTACTTTGCAGAACACAGGACTTGCTGGTCTATTGCTGCCTCTATCTTTAAGTTTTCTTGTGTTATTGTGTGACTTTGGTGAATCTGAACTAACCCTGTAAGACCCCAAAGTCGCATAATAACACAAGAAAAGTAAGAAAAGCAACTCCTGTGTTCTGCAAAGTAAAATGACTGGTTTTGTCAATGGAGCATAGATGGCTATAATGGCTACTGTTCCCTTTCAGTAAAGATCATTTGAAGGCAAGTCTTAATGGTGAAAATATTCAAAATATAGCACACAATTAAACAGATATTGACTTTATTTAGACGGCTAAAATAAGTTTAGCTGCTGCAGCAGTACATTGTTGAGCTTCAGTGCTGCTACTTAGACCTAATTCTCCACACTGGGGGTGTGTAGACCACTATCTACTGAAGGCATACAACAACAATATGATAAGTACCTCATACAACCATACTTTAAAAAAAAGTCTGAACTATTCCTTTAAACTTTAAAGCATTGAACTTCAAGCTGAAAGTGACACATCCACCTGAATATTTTCCTTATCTCCAACAACAACAACAAAGATTCACATGGAAATACACTTTTGGCTGAAGGATCTACATGTTTGGCCGCACAAACCCTTCAGCTCTTGGGTCTTTTACTTTGAAAACCTTTTAAAAACAAAGGCATCCATATTTTATGATAACAACTGGAAGTTGTTTCTCAATCAGTCCAGGTCAAGGGATATCTCCAGACGTGGGAGCGCCGTCTGTAGTCTGTCGACTGTTGTTTGTTTGTCTTTGATCCCGGGAAGATCACTGAGAAACAGGTACTCCAGATTCCTGCATGGAATTAATACATCATACTAAATCAACAAAATGACTAAATCATTGTCATTTAACAGCATACTTCTCTACAAAGAAACAGGTATAACATTTTATAAACACCTATTTTTGATAATATTTTAGAGTACAAACACTCACTTGAGTTTGTGCAGAGCGATGAGTCCTTTATCGGTAACATTTCCACACGACACCACCTCCACCATGTACAGACTCTCCTGCAGGTTCTCGATGGAGCTCAGCCGCTCCAGGCAGGCGTCCTCGATGTAGATACACTTGCAGAGCTTGATTTCCTCCAGATGTTTCAAACCATCTATAAAAACAAAAATCAGCACACTCTTTACTGATTAAACCGCCATAAAGTGCAAAGAACATAAGTACGTTGCAAGATGTGAGAGAACAAATATCTGAACTGTGGGCTGCTTTCACCTGTTAACTTACCTGAGCTCCTTTAGTAGGGATTGTACCTGCATTTGCACACACTTATAAGTCATTTATATATTATTTCCGAGTGTGACCCTCTCTTCTTTATATTTTAAACGTGAAAATGTAAACATACAAGTTCAGATTTTCGTACAACAAGTTCTCACATCCAGTCTACAAGCTCTGGCAACATATTTACCTTCATAACATGGACTTTACACCAAAATAAATCTGTGTGGACTCTGGCACCAAAGTGTGTGTGAGTGCAGCAGCCAACCAGGTCAGAGCCGCTGCACCGTGTGCGCCCGCTCGGTGTAAAACATCCCGCTCGCTTGCGTCACTTTTGCATAATCAGTCTGGGAGAGATGCACTTTCTCCTTTCTTGTTAACAAAGAGGGGAATCACTTTCAGGTCAACGGTCGAGGTCAAGCTCATGTTAACACAGTTAATGCAAAATTGACACTTTCTGAGCAAAGTTTTAATGTTTGATCTGATCAGGATCTTTAGTCTGTTAGTACAACATTGACAGGACTTGGTATGATATTTGATAATATTGTTTTCTTTATAGTATAGTATAGTGTATACCTAAAATCTGCTTGCTGTTTTTACTAAATTAATTTTTCATAAATTATGACAAGATGTAGAAGGTCTGTGGTAATTTGCAGAGTTCTGGTATAAAGTATATCCAAATAATTGTTTCTCAAATTTTTCAACTAGAACCAAAACTGATTTAGTTTCGGTTGTGTTTTACCCCATGCTGATCAAGAACATTTTTTAAAAATCAGAAGATTTGCAACTCATAAGGACCAGAACATAATATTCTGTGCACTGTAACACTGACCCAGGTGGTCGAACCCTCTGTACATGATGCAGGATTCGGTGGCGTCTATCGCCTGGATCTTGTATCTGCCCAGAGGCCCAGTTGGCAGTCCGTTGTAGTCGTGCTGCCAGCGATCGAAACCTTGAAACCTCACTTTGGCTCCGCACCTCAGCAGCCACTCAGCCGCAGCTCGGTCCGGACCAACAGCTTTGATCCTTTCGTAGTCCACCCTGAGTGAACATCAACAAACACTCAGTGTACGGAACAAGCTGCTGAAACGTGATGTAAAGCACACAAGACACGAGTCAGAAGGGTCAGACTACACAGAGTTCACATGGCACCCTGTCCACCAGGCCAGCGGTTTTAACCTGAGAACCACCAGCTATTTGACCATTTGGTCATTTATTTATAAAGTAACTTATAACTTAACTTATCAATCGGCTGGTTATAACTTAGAAATATGAGCATTTGCTTGTATCTTGTATGTACTTGATCACTTTGTTGTTTTTCTACACTTTATTTAAAGTGTTCATTTAAAAAAAGAAATTATAGACATGGCAGAGTTGAATGATGTATTCTCTACTATATGTTTAGCTTTCATACCAACATAATGGTTATTTAGCAACAATGTGCCTGTAAATCATCTCCAAAATATCACTACATTAGCAAATATTGAGAGAAGTGGTCTTGATTTTTGAAGTTATTTAGTTATTCATAGTAAAGCTCAAAGTAATAACAGTTTTCAACAAAATCTGAACTTCATAACAATCATAAAGGAAAGATTTTTCGCAGAACTGATATCCAGGGGGAATTTAATTGTGTTACAATTGCTCCCATTCTCAGATAGACACAAGAGATATATACACATAGAGACAACCATATGCACTTAAATAAGGAAATATATAAAATAAAATGTATATACAATAAAAATGGGATCAATGATTAAGTGTGTTAAAATTGAGCTTTAATTACGTGTGAATGAAGACTACTGTCAACTATACACAGTCTACTGTATACATGTAGACATACTTAAAAACATGTGAAAAAAAGATGAAAGGTGACCAGCAGGTTTTTGTGTTTATATGAAGGTACCTGATGTGTATGTTTAGTGTTTTGGCAAAGTATACAATGTTTTCAAGTGTTTCCATGGCGTGATGTGTAGTTATTAGCCAGCACACTTTCAACCCCAATTCCAAAATATATGAATATAGTAAAGTTTTGTTGAGTTTTTTTGGTAGGTATTCTCACTCTACAGTCTGAAATGTATTTACATGTCCTAATTCTTTTTAATCTGGGGTTGTAGCTTTATAGCACTATCTAACATTAATAATGTTGTCTCACTTGTTGAAGACTGCATTGAGCCAGCCCCAGAAGTGTCTGCGGCTCCACTCCCTCTGACCCACAGCAGACTGCACTGCCCTCGATAAAAGCCTCATATCTGAAAAACACTTACATATAAATCATACTATTAATATACTACTATTACATTACTACTATACGATCAATTAAATCAGTTAAACAACTGATTGAAAGTGCGACACAGGAGATTTAGACAGAATAATCTCACCTGCCCTCCAACTGTTTACATTCGAGGTGCGTCCATTGCTGTACCCTTTGACCTAGTGACGTAAGAGACAACGTGCACTCTCATTGGCTGGGACCGGAGCGTCGCAGGGGGCGTGGTCACGTCTCGGCTTTCAGGCTCGAGCAGCAGGATGGGAGGCTAGCAGCCACAACAGGGAGGAGGATACAATAAAACACAAGCCAGGGAAGTGTTTCTGACAGTTGTACAATGAAGAAGCGACTGTGACGAGCAGTTGGACGTTTGTGAAGATGATCCGGACACTCAGCGGCGCGACTTTTAGGGCTGTTGGAGCAGCGCAGCCGTTAAAGGACGTTACAACCAAACGGCTGCACAGGTAAGACTGACACGACAGAGAAACTTCTCACAGTGTGCGAGTCTAGTTTAATTACACGTGAGGAGTTTAACTACTTTTCCCTGGTTCACTTTTTACACACGAACGGACAGAATAGTTAATGGAAGGTGCAGAAGAGCTGCTACCTGGTTGAATAACTTAACTTTTAATTGATCCCAGCAGTCATTGCCAAGGACACTGAACACCAAGAACCAGGTTGCGTAACGTTTCTGCTCTCTGCAGAACCTGATCTGTTCCCCCGCACCACATTGTTTATGCACACAAAACATTTGTGTCTGCATTGTGCACAGTGGAAGAAAGTAGTTAAGTATATGTCGTTAAGTACTGTGCTTTTGAGGTGTTTTACATGGGTATTTTAACCTCATGCAACTTTCTGCTTCAACTACTACACTTCAGAGGGAAACTGGATACTTGCAGCCCTACAATTATGCTTTAAATATAAAATCTGTGCAGTCAGAGCATGAAAATGTAAATAGAAAGCTGACATTGTAGCTAGTTTTTAGATTGGTTGACAGAAATTAATCAGTTTTGATCATATTTTTGGGGTAAAAACATTTAATAGTTCCAGCTTTTCAAATATGATGATACACTGTTTTTCCTTTCCATTATTTTAATTATGTGGACTGGTTAAATCGATTTAAATTGTTCTGCATTTATTACTTTTACTTCTAATATTTAAATCCCAAAAAAAGCTGGACTTTTACTTGCTACAGAGTATTTTTTATAGTGTAGTATTGGTACTTTTACTTGAGTAAAGAACTTGAATACTTCCTCCACCACGATTCTTGCCCCATCCAAATTTGCATGCCACAGTCTGACTCCAGAAGGACACAGATTTCTTTGTCAGTCGCTTGAGTTGTTTGAACTCTATAGGACTAATATGAAACACATGCTGCAGGCATTTCCCATAGAATCTGCAGGCTGCTCTGGGGGCCGTGAACATTATGTAACAGGTCCCCTCTGCAGCCTGCTTTACGTAAACTGTGATATATAGATGTTGTCACTTACAGTTTGGTAACTTCTCTTGTTTGAAGAGAGCAGCATATCATAGCCTCAATTTCCTCACAGATTTGTTCATGAATTAAATGTGTAAACATTTAAGCAAGATCGGCTGTACAAGTTTTTGCAAGTTCAGGCAGTCCTGTTCAACTAATCTGACTGCAAACTGAGGAAAATCCTTGAAGCAACATTTCAAACATTTGCATTTTAGCACATACTTCTTTAGGTGCTGCAGGATCCACACGTAGGTGTAGATAAGAAAGCTGAGAAGCTCCCAAACATTTCTTTATTGTTCTTCACTTGGGTGTATTGGTTCCTCCCCTTGTGGAGCTTCACAGCACTTTGCCTGGTTTTAATTTAAAGGAATGAAAACAAGATGTGGACTGTTCCCAACGTCCTGTGATTTAAATTGTTCTCAGAGGTTTGAACATTGTGTTCTTCCAACTGTTTTTAATCTTCTGGTGGACTGAAGACGATAAACTGTAACTGCTGTTTATACTCTGAGTCCACCCACTAGATAGCAGTCTGTGCTAATTAGGTTTATAAAGGGTTTTACTTGATGCAGACTTGTGATGAAGCTTGGTATTCTCTTTGTAGACACAGTTAGCTGTTAACTAACACACCTGTGTCCTGGGTTTCCCCACTAATCAGTTTCAAAGGTCTATCGACCGCTCGTACAGTCTGTACAGTTGGACATTGAACCAGTGACCTAAATATTCTGTTCTACTTTCCACATTTTGCAACATGTAAAGCAGGTTTCGTTATCAGTAACCATCTTAAATGTGATGTGTCGGTGACCTTGCTGTTGTCTGTTTTTCAGCACATATGACGTGGCCGTGGTGGGAGGTGGCATCGTGGGCCTGGCGACGGCCAGAGAGCTCGTCCTGCGACACCCGTCCCTCAGCTTCATCCTGCTGGAGAAAGAAAAAGAGCTCTGTGGGTTGAGTCTTAAACGAGCAAAATATTTTGCATGTCACGATAATTTAAACCAGGCACGCAGTGCAACCAGGGAGTATTTGGAAAGTGATATAATTTTTGTTGCATTGGCTCTGAACTCCACTACGTTGGATCTGAAACAGAATAATGACTATGTGGCTGAAATGCCAAGTTTTATCTTTAATTTAAGGGTGCTGAGTTCAGGAACTGTGATTCTATCTTTGTGCTGCAGTGTTTACTGCTGAACACTTGCAAACACCCTTAAAGCTGAAGGAAAAGGTATAGCAGCTTAAAGTGTAATGCACATGAGTACATAAAAAAAGTTTGTGGCTTTTAAATAAATAACCCTTAAAATAGCTGCAACAATTAGTTGACAAAACCATTAGTCGGTTGATTGAAAATTAATTGCCAAGAATTTTGATATTCAAGTCATTTCACACAAAGGGAAACAACCAGGAATAAAAATTGTGACTATTTTCTTACTTTTGCAGCCCTATTCGACATTTGAATAGTGCTTCATTTTGGGAAAGTCGCTGCTCCTCCCCAAAAATACTCCAACACACAAACCGCAACTCATTGTTTTTAACTTTTGGTTTTTGTGTGGATTAAACAAATATCATGGGAGAGTGAGTGAGGGGCTGAGGGGGTTCTGGCTCACTGTGTCATGTCTTTATGCTAAGCTAAGCTAAACTAACCAGCTGTGACTGTAGGTTAGGATGTTGCAATCAGGGCGACATCAGTGTTTTCATCCAACTCTTGGGGGATAAAGTGAACAAGCCAAACAAGGATTTTGTGTGTTTAGAATCATCTGAAACATCTTGTTCTTTTCTTTCTCACCAGCTTTGCACCAGAGTGGGCACAACAGTGGAGTGATACACAGCGGGATCTACTACACGCCGGGGTCGCTGAAGGCCCGTCTGTGTGTGCGAGGAGCCACTTTAGCCTACGAGTACTGCGACAAGAAAGAACTCCCTTACAAGAAATGTGGAAAGGTCTGCCTCCAACCAGAGAGAATAGTAGACATGTGATGCTAGCTCTGCTGTACGGATCGTTGTGTTATGTCTGTCTCTGTACTGACTGTGTATTTCTTTAGCTAATCGTGGCTGTGGAGCAGGAGGAGATACCCAGACTGCAGGCTCTGTACGAGCGCGGGATGAAGAACAACGTGCGCGACCTCAGTATCGTGGACGCCAAGGGGATCCGAGAGCGAGAGCCGTACTGCAGGGTAAGAGTCTCAGAGATGCTGATGTTGCTCCTGTAATACAAAAGATGGCGGTGAGGGTCTACAGTGTGTTTCCTCACAGGGCATTATGGCGTTGGATTCACCCTACACCGGCATCGTGGACTGGAGGATGGTGGCTCTCCGGTATGGACAGGACTTTGAGGAGGCGGGCGGCACAGTGGTCACAGAATCTGAGGTCCAAGACATTTCTATGGTCAAAGAGAGCCCAGCTGGGAGCACTGAAGGTAATAAACTGCTGCTGTACATAAATGAGTCCATACAATCATTTTTAAACAAGAGCTGTAATATCCACCTCAATATTTCACCTTCCTAAAATAATGGCCTTTATTAAAAAAATTATTCCCTTGGCCTAAATATCATATAATCAATATTTGGTTCAGTTTTCTGTAAAACCTGTAAAAAAAAAAAAAAATGACATGGTATTATGACATTATTTAAGAGTCTGTCTATATGTATCCTTTTTTCTTAATTTTCAGGAATGAAGTATCCAATTGCAGTCAGAGACAAAAAGGTAAGAAACGTTAGGTAAGAAATCTTTAATGGTTTTAGCTTAAAGGAAGACACTTTATAAAAGAAAACATAAAGGCAACTTATTCTTTACAAAGCTACCAAACATGAACCCCATCACAATGATAAAAATGAATAAATGCATCAGGAAAATGATTTAAAAAATATTTCAAAAAAAGAATTCACCAAACAATATTAAAAATACATATAATATAATATAAAATACAATAATAATAATAAAAACTGTGGTAATAATGATGCATAAACCAGAATAAATAACATTTAAAATAACACAATTAAATGGTAATAGTAATAACAATAAAAACAGATACAAAAGAATAATAATAATTAAACCATAATAAATTAAATTCAATCAGAATACATAACCTATAGTAAATAACATATAATAATAAATAAATAATAATGGTAATAATAAAAACTTAACATGTTACCAAATAAATTAGAAAAATATGAATAAGACTCATATATGAGCCTAACTGGTATCCTTGCTGGTAGTCCAGATATAAAACATTAACGGTTTGCTTTGTTTGTGTGAGGTCCGCTGTAGTAAACACGCTGCTGGTTTCACAGGGTAACGAGGTGCGGTGTCGGTACGTCCTGACCTGCGGAGGCCTGTACTCAGACCGCCTGTCGCAGATATCTGGATGCAGTCGGGAGCCGCGGATCGTCCCCTTCAGAGGAGACTACCTGGTCCTGAAGCCAGAGAAACACTACCTGGTCAAGGGGAATATCTACCCTGTAAGTCTGCAGAAGAACCTGATGTTCAGGATGTTTCTTATCACACGCCAGGGCAGCGTAAAACCTCTTGAACTGTGGCGGCCTCAAGTGGTAGAAAGAGATGATTATTTTAATTATTTTGACGTTAAAGGAATGAACATTTTTTTGTCAGGTGTGGTTGTTTTGAATCCAGCTTTCTCCACCGTTAAACAAGTTGTTTTCCCTCCTTATTTTTGATCCACCATTCCCTGTGTGTTAAAGATATGAAAGCACAACCTGATTGCAGAAAAACAAATAGAGAAGTCTTTATCTATGGTGCCTAACGTAGTACTTAGTCACTGAGGCTGCAGATCAAACCTTCAGAGTTCCAGATCAAGATCATCAAAGCCAAATGTTGGCACTGGTAGCAAGCTCGGTCAAATTTCCCCTCTAGGGATTTATAAAATGTCGCATAACACTGTATCATAGTAGGCTCACTCCAAAAATAGACTGGGGTAAATATTACCAGTTTCACATTTTTGCTTTTTGCTTTACTAAAATAACAGTTTACCCCAAAATCAAAGGTGTGAGTTTCCGAGCAAAACTACTAATAACTGTTGTGTTATCTGTCGTGATTTCTTTTTGTGTCTTTATTCTTGCACCAAATTATGGAATCAGTATTGATATCGATATAAAATGTACCATCTCAACTCTTATGTGTTCAAGTGGATCCTGATATTATTAGATTAATTTAGATAATGATACATACTTCATTGTTGCTGATTCATTTCCGTATAGGTCCCTGACCCTCGTTTCCCCTTCCTTGGAGTTCACTTCACCCCGAGGATGGACGGGGGCGTTTGGCTCGGCCCCAACGCTGTCCTCGCCTTCAAACGTGAAGGATACAAAGTGTACGACTTCAACGCTCGGGACTTTGCAGACGCACTCTCATTCAGGTACAGCAGGAAATCTTATGCGCTGCATCCTGCTACTGCATTTGTAAAAGATTCTGAAATAAGCTTATTGCAGTGTGCTGACACAGTTTTTAATATTTGTCTTTTTACTCCGCAGGGGGCTCCAGAGGCTGGTAATGAAGAACATAACGTACGGGATCGGAGAAATGTACAGAGGGGTTTTCATTAACGCGCAGGTTAAAATCCTGCAAAAGTACATCCCTGAACTTTCGCTGAGTGACGTGCTCAGGTAGAGTGCAAAGCAAGATCTTAAAAACAAATACACACTCCAGTTTAGTATCATGTGTGTGTTTTAGGTGTGCTTAAAAATTTTGTTTGTTTCCTCTGCAGGGGTCCTGCAGGAGTGCGAGCTCAGGCTCTCGACCGAGACGGAAACCTCGTGGATGACTTTGTGTTTGACGGCGGGGTCGGGGACGTGGGAAGTCGGGTGCTCCACGTGCGTAACGCTCCCTCGCCTGCAGCCACCTCCTCCCTCGCCATCGCGGAAATGGTTGCAGATGAGGTGGAGAGTCGCTTCGCGCTGTAGAGAAACAAACCGTAAGAAGAGAAAAAGAGAGAACCAAAATAACACAGCTTAAAGTGAACCGAAGCTGTCTCTACCTCAGCATCACTGTCATCGTGGAGATATTTTTTACTACAGGTCAAGCCTTAATTTAGGAGAAGAAAGTCGACGATCATTGACATTTTAAAGACTGTTTTTACTTTACTCGTGCTGTTTGAAGTTTACTCCAACACATTTCAAGTAAACTATCACTTTTCTTAACTACGTGAAACTGTTAAATGCCCAACATGTCATTTCATGGTGCTCGTGTCTCAAAACAGTAACAGAAGATGCAGTTTGGTGATGTAGTGAAGTTGAATGGGATCATGGGAGTTGTAGTCGTCACCACCAGTGCCATCATTACAGTCAGCTGAGTTAGGATTCCTTCAGTGTTCTTCGTTCAGGTTTTTGACAAATTATCCACAGTTTCCCTTTAATGCAGGAAAAAGAAAACAATGTAGAAAATCTGTTTGTCCAAAGCTGTTTGGATGTCCCAAAGGGTCCTCGAGTCAAGCTGCTGCTAACGTTTGATCAGCTTGTTTCTCTGATAACTAAAGATCCAGATGTCCAATGACTAAAATCCGGTAAAAATATAACCGTGAAAGATCAAAAAGGTGTAGCTTTAAATGGGATTAAATGTGAATTTATGGTAGCGTTTGACAGAAAACCACAACGATGACACGTGGACAAAAGGAATACTGTAATAACCTTGAATAAACTGACTGGTCGAGATTTGAAAATCATTGCGCACAACTCAACTAAATCTAACACTGATCATTTTTAGACATTTTAATGCAGAAAGTTACATAAGGTTCAGCCTCAGTAACATCAGTTTTAACCTTCTGTTTTGAATGTGAACATAACCTCTTTGGGAGATCAAAGATTTTAAATTTAAGGGATTTTAGTATCAGTCTGTTATGAGGATGCCATATGTTTTTGGGGGGGGTTTTATGTCAATGTTTTGACCATATGAGAGGAATTAGTTTCTGTTGTTTGAATAGTGTAACGCCTGCTGGTTTCAGTCCAAAATGCTACATAACTGTCAAACCAAAAATTGAGATTCCTGTCGTCAAAAAATTAAACATTTCATCATTAAATGTGAAAGATGATGACCCCTACTATTTTGCAGTATGAAAGTTGGATGTCTTTTTAAAAAGAAATGCTGAAACTTTAACGCACAGTTGTACCTGCAGAGCGCACAATTTTAGTAAGACGGGTTGTTTTTTGGGGCATTTTGTCTGCCAAAATAATATTCAAATTAAAATACTATTTGAAATCATATCAACACTAAATGTTCTCGTCTTGTGTCATATTTACATTGATGTAAACTGAGAACATGTTGATGTTGTTTATGTGTGTGTGTGGGTGCTAATTTCATATAACTCCGCTTTTTGGTATAGCTACAAAGGCTTCACATCTTGCTAAAATGTCAACTGATGAATGAATGTTAAAGTTTTTTTTTTTGTATTTTTTTAACCATGCAGAAATGTAAAGTGTGAGACACATACATGAAGCCTTTATATTCTTAGAAATTAGAAGCAAACTTTGAATTTCTGGATGTGCATTGAGAGGAGGTGAAAGAGTGACAGGAAGCTTTATTGTGCTTAAAAATGCAATTTTCGCGTTTGGTCCTTTTCTATTTTGGCAGCAGCTCTTTAAATAATGCTGAATGGAGCACTTACTCAGTTTGTCCACAAGGAGGCAGAATCACAGCAACAAACATACTGTCTGAACCCTGATGTCTACATGTGATGCTGTTGCTAAAGCTTGTATTTCCTGCTTATGCTTGTATGATGAGATGGAAATAAAGTGGGTTCATTTGCATCTACTTGTCTAAGAAAGGCATTTGTTTCAACTGTGTTTTTGTAGACAGAGTTACAACGGGAAAGTGAAAAGTTAATGGCTGATTTGATATGAAAATGATGAGCTTTACTGGCAAAGTAAGTGTGAACACATACCAGGAACTTGACTCCAGTTTTTGTTATGTTCAATGAACTTTCACAGATTAAGACATAACTGCTGGACAGGGTAAATATTAATATATATAAAATACAAAAATGAAATGTAGTGACAGTGCAATGGTGCAAATACCAGTTTGTTTACAAAATGCCATTGTTTTTTCAAAAATACTCAAAATAATTAATTATTTTAATTAGATATTCTTTTCAGTTTGAGATATGTCATAAACTAGCAACACTATCGATTGTGATGCATTTTTATTTTACTATTTAACAGCATCAGCATCTCCTATGGAAACCAGGAAAATAACATTCATTTGCCCAGCATGCTAAATGGCTAAATCTGGTGGAAAATAGGAAAATGCAGACATACAGAGCAAACAGAAAATATGCCACCAGATAAAGAGATATATACATTAAAATCAATGTACAGCAAGAAATGCACATCAAATTCCACTGACATAGGTATCATAACTTATATAGGAAGATAGATAATAATAATAATAATAATTATACGATATCATGAAAAATTAAATAGAATAAGATGATAAATAAATATATATAAGACATATGTAATTTATGTATTCATATTTAGGAGAAACTGTCCTAGTTCTTAGGGTCAATCAGAGCGGGGTAACCGACAGATCTTTTTTATTTTTATGAAAAAACATAAAATGTTTTAGTTAGGCTCAGGGGTAAAAACTAAAACATTGTGTATAAACTACATGAAAATATAATATGATTATAGTATGATCTTTTTTGTATTTTTAAGTGTATTATTCTTCTGTCTACATTATGGGACTCACAATATGTAATGAGACAGAAGTCCAGCCTTGTTTTTTTTCTGTCCAATAAAATGTGAAATTACGCAGCGTGCGTGGCTGACAGCGGACGCGCGGCGCAGCGAGCAGCAGCAGACAGACAGGCAGCGGAGTTGGTACGAACATCTTCGACTTCTCAAACCAAAAACACCTCGACTGCTCTTCAGCTGCTCCGGCTCCACGGATATGCCTCGGACTCGCCGCTGTTTCTCGGGGGATTTACGTTGGATTTAGCGTCCGATCACTCCGGGGAAAAAGATGCCTACATGTGAAGTAAACAGCGCAGGAGAAAGTGTGCCTTGTTCGGAGCTGAACGGGTCGTGTGCCACAACATAAAACTCGGAGCGCATCAAGGCCAGCAGCAGCCTGTAGCACCAGTTAGCTCGTCGGCTAGCCTGCTAACGTTACAGGTGTTCAGGCAGCAAACAACCAAACATTACTTGTAGCTGTAGTTAGCTGGCAACAAGCTGGGCTCCCATGTCGTGACTTAACACTGAACTTAATGTGCCTATTATTATAAGCTTTCTAGCGACCGTCAAGTAGCAAGTATAACACTTAGCAACATTGTTGTTAGCCGTTAGCTTCTCAGTTAGCCGCTGTTTACAGCAGCAGTGGGCTAGCCTCACTAGCCGCCAAGCTAGCGAGTTAACTTTACAGCTACATGTGCTTATTTTTATGTTGTAGCTCATTTTTCGCTGTTTAACCCGACTCCGGACTCGTAGTGTGGTTTAGTGACACTCTTAGTATTTGCGAGCAAAAACACAGTTTTGACTTTTTTCCACCGTGCCTGCCCCTGGACTGACCCACCCACAAGGACTATCTATCCGGGGCCGATGCTGACAGTTCAGCCCGGATCACGGCAACGCCAGGAGCCGCTACAGCAATGCAGCCCCAGCAGATATACGACTTTTCAAGTGACGAGAACAGTCACAAATGGAGAGGCCTCTTCGTGCAAGCTTTACGGAAGGTAACGCTGTGATTACTACACTTACTAATCCCCACAAAGTCACTCAACTGCCTTTCAAAACACGTTATCCCATACTGGAAATTAGCTGCTGTGGGTTATGGAGGTGCCGATTTCCTTACTAACCTAAACTTTTGTCACCGCCTAGTCCAATAATCAACCAATATCACAGCCAAACAGGTGTTCATAATCATGTTATTAGTAGCAATACACGTTTTCATATAACAAGCAGGGAATATCGCTGTTAAATTGAATTAATTTAAAATATTTCATGGTGTGTGATCACTACATCATGACAACAGTCATTTGTCAAAGTTGAAACCGCTGTCCTCATCTACTTAGGCTGTTGACGTGTCTACAGTGTGTTTATTAAATATGTCTCTTGCCCAAGTTCCCCATAATTACGTTTTTTCCCACAATGTTTTTGAAGAAGTTCACCCGTTTGTACAGTACAGTGTCTTGATCTTTCAACAGAGTTTTACAGTTTTGAGAGTAAACTAATAACTTGCAGTGCTGCTGATGTTACCACCAAGTTTAGTACAAGGGAAGCTGTCCTGGGACTGCTGCATTGTAGCTGAAAGGCTCTGTCAAACATCATTTGACATTTGTGTGTTGCTGCCAACCTCTTTTATTTGTTCCTCATTTGGTCTTACAGCAGAGATGCCTCATCCTTGCAGAGCAGGGACGTTCTGCAGCTCAGCTGTTTTACGATGCTTACATGTCAAGTTTCCCTCCCTTTTTCCCCCCAAAGAAATGCAACTTAATTCTCGTGAACCTAATTGAAACTTCCAGGACAGGAAACATTTTAATTTTAACGTCCTTGGTCAGCAGGACTTCAACTGTATCAGTTCCTTTTTGACTGTCCCTCTCTTTCTCTTTTCTTGCATCATCTTGGTTTCTCCCTGTCATCACCAGGTTTATTTTCTGTTTTCTGACCTCCCCCTGCTTCCCTCAGACGTGCAAACTCATGACAGTCTGGTATCAGACTTACAAAGTTATCACAGCCATTTTTTAAATTTCACAGTCAACCTTTTTTGGCTTGCTTTGCTATTGTGTTATATGCAAAGCCACACTGTTTAGATACTGGAAGAGGAACAAAGCTCTGCAGGCTGATTTTCCTTTGAAAAGAGTCTGTGTAAACCCACAAGGTCCTGTAAAGATCCTTTCACGTGTTTACATTTTCTGATGTGGTTGAAGCTCCAAACAGTCAATAATGTGTTAAAATAGAGGCATAGACTGTTGTGGAAAAGCTGTGTTGTTGTGCAAAGAGGAGCCAGGTCATCTTTTGCTAAGTTTCCATACTGTCGGGATACCTGTGCTGGGCAACAATACAAGCTTATGATGCAATGCTACATCAGGATAGCACAGTAAAAAGTACTGCTCACCTTAGTGACCTATTGGAGGTTGAGTTCATCCAAACAGAAATAACAACTTATGATGTGCACCTCGTAATTCAACCAGCTCACTGTTGATGTTTCTCTGTTTATGAGGCATCCCTACATACTAAAAAAAGACAGTGTAGTACTCCCACAAGGCCAAAATTTTGCTTCACTTTTTATTTGTAAAAAAAGACAAAGTGCATGGATCATGCTGAAACATTTTGGCTGGGTATGCTGGCTACTGTTGTCCGAGTCTGACAGTAAATATCCAATATGATATTAAGCCAGTGCAAACTGATCGGCCAAAACCATCGGTGAATATCATCTTATTTACCGATAAACTGATAGCAGTCAACAAGGGAAATATTGGGCAGTACTGATGTTCGGCTGATGAATTGGTGTACCCTACTGGAAACTGTCCATTTATCCCTGTCGGTCAATATTTATTAACCACACATTTTTCTGTCAGTTGTTGAATTTGAGACTAAACTTTAACTAAGTTTACATGTAGGATGTCATTTGAACAATAGAAACTTTACAGAATGTGGATTAATTTGGGAAGAGATGCTGTTCAAAATACTTTAATATTTCTGTTCCTGAAATAGATGTAGATTTGTATGTGTAACTAACTCTTTTTTTTTGCTGTGCTCTGATGAAGTTGGTTAACTACCCTATTTGTCTAAAGAGCAGCAAATCAAGTGTCTGAGATCAGTTATTGGCACACACAATCTGTTCTTCCTTCCCTTTTGTAGTCTTTTTTTAACGTGCGGGTGACATTCAAACAAAAAATCCCACTAATAATAACATTTTATTTGGCTATTCATTATGATAATCTTAATTTAGAAAAGCCCTAAACCTTGTGAGGCAGACAGGAACTTTATCAAATGACGACATTATGCTTTAAATATAGTAACAACAAAGTGGTTACAGAAACCTGCCATGGAATAAGCCATGTAGCAACATCATGTTTATTAATAACAACCCTTTATCTGTCAGTTATCTGTAGCACAGTAGAGATGGTGTGATGAATCAGGTGAAACTGAGTGAGCAGGTGGTGGGCTGTGGTGCTGCAGTTTCATTGTCTCAACTTGTTACACAACTGCCGGAGGGAAAGCCTGTCAGAGATTGACGCAAGAGAGGTTTGTTATGGTTTTGACAGACTGTGACTCGCTGTTTTTCACAGCTGTCCACCGGGGGGTTTCCTTGTCAGAAGGAGCCATGGTGGATGACTCCTCCCCCGGAGAATGATTTGGATTATTGTTTAGAGGAATGATTAAAGAAAACATGTTGATAGGTAGACATTCCTCTTGAGTCGGAGCGGGGAAGTTACTTTGTGATCAACCAGGGAGGTAGTTTTGGAAGTGTCACCTGCAGCTTGAGGGTGATTACTGGCAGCATTACCTCATGGAGGAGGCAAACTCATCCAGCTGCAGCCTGTATTAACTGACATTTTTTACACATTTCTGTGAAATCTGATTGAGGAAAGTAGAGCTGAAATAATTAGTTAAATTGACGTACAGTGCTTAACAAATTTATGAGCCCACCTCCCAATGTAAAGTTTATGCCACAGCTGCTCTAAACTAACAGCATTGGTAAGTACAAAATCATTTTTCTGTTTCTATAATGGTTAAAACACCAGTATGTAGAAGCTCTTTAACCAAAATGATATTTTTAATGCTAAAATCTAATTATTATTGTTATCCATGAATTTGTCCAATTTATTGCTTTACAAAAAAAACTGTAAAGCACATTATTATTTGTCGATAAGGATGACAAATTGTAGTCATTTACTCACATTCCTGAACAGAGACATTAGTTAGAGGAAGAGGCAGGAAGAGGCAGAGCGGGATGTGGAATGATTCTCCAAATGCTCGTGTTCACACCTTGATTTTTAAGCCACGGTTTCAGTTCATATCTCATCATGTCTGTCTTTTTGGTGGTTGGGTGCATACATTGTTGACTATTGACTTTACCAGCACCAAATTCCAGTTACCGATATTGGTTCAAATGTGAACGGTTCCCAACCCTACTGGAGACGGAGCCAGGAAACGAGCTCAAGCTTAGATGCACACGTTGAATGATGCGGTGCCTGGTGGAAGTGTGAACCACCAGAGGCTCCAAGTTGTAGATTTAAGCTGACGTGGACAGCAGCCGTGGACTTTTCTCTCTCTTGTTTCCTATCATCTCTCTAGTTTTGAATAATAAAGGCAGAAAATGCACATTTAAAAAAAAGAAAAAAGGTGTTAGTTCGCCCACATGGAATTGAATAAGTCTCTTTTATTAACAGTAAAATGGGCAATTTTAATGCCAACACATGTGCAGCTGTCTGTGTTTCTGTCTGTGTCGTGACATTTCAACATGGTGGAGTCCAATGTTTGTCTCCTAACTGCGTCTGCGTGTCACGGCTATTCTTGATCACTGCAGCTCGTGCCCGGTGCTATGCAAGAGCGTCATTTAGCCTCAGACATGCTGGTGTTGATAATAACTGTGCATTCCCCGAGTCTGCTGTTTCACTGGCATCGAGAGAAAGGCCAGAGCTTTCGCTGGGTACAGTTTCATTCCTTTGCCATGTTGAGTTAGTTCACAGGCCAACATTTAAAGCTGTGATTGGTCGGGTTACAAGCATGCTTTGTTGTTGTGTGTGTGTCTTTCCTGTGTCTTTTGAGTTGGTTAAAATTCTGAGTGGGTGACTTCACAACAGGCCCAAACTTACAGCTGAAGTCTTTTTTTATTTGTATTTTTAGTCACTTTTACCTCCACTTTGATGCAGCCTATCCTGAGCTGTTGTCACCTCAGAATCCCACAGATTGACTCATTACTAATCTGCCGTATGAAGTCCAATCCAAAGATCATAAAAGACACTATTCAAGAGAACGTCTAGAGCTCAAAAAGTATTTCTAGATATGACTTTTATAAAGTGCATAGTACCTGAAACCGGTCTCTGCATGTCATATGTTTATCTGTGTGTCAGTTTATTTTTATCACCTCTTATCCATCTCATCTCTGATCTGTCGTCAGCTGGATAAAGAAACTTTCCCTTTAAGGAAGTGACTGACCTGGTGAACTAAACCTTGCTGTAATATACGCGTAAAGAAAATGGATTAAATATCAGAATCCCAGTTAAATAATACAGTAAACAGCCCCGAAATGTTTGCCTATTCCCTATTTCCCTGTTTGATATTTATTCCCCCTTTTATGTATATGTGTAGGTAGGTGTAACCTCATGTTTTCCCCCCAACCTTATAATTATCTGAATACATTTATGAACTTATTTCGGTTTTTGTTTTTTATATTATTTTATTTTTAAATATACAAATATTAATGACTATCAAACCTAAACATTTGTATGAATGCTACAAGAATGAAGATTATGATATATAAACAGATGTATATTTATATTAAGTCCTACAATAAAGAATAAAATATAATAACATTTGTTGTGTTCTACGGGTGCAACAAACGACTATTTTGATAATAAATCTGTCGATTATGACTTATTAAACATTTTTCTCATCCGATAAAAAGAAAAAAGCCAAATGTGCAATTTTGCATTTTATTAAAAAAAAAAACTTACTCCATGGCTTCTTGTACAATGCTCTCTTAAACATTTGCATTTACATCTAACTAAACACATAATCTTGAGGTTTTAGTTAATATTTGCTGGTGCAAAAGTAAAGACAAGGCCACTACAGTAACAAATGAAGTTAAATAAATGAACATAGGGAATGCAGCCATGCACTGAATGTAGAAGGGAAATGTAACAACATATTTAATCAGATGATGCTCAAGTTTGTGTGAAAAGAAACAAAAGATTTACTCTGAATCTGCATCTAAAAACACTATAACGTTCGTTATCTCCTGTTGCAGTGTACGTCGAATGGCATCAGGTGACAGGAACAAACGTTGAGCCAAATCTGTTACGGTTAATTTGTGACCATTCTGATGGACAAATGCACAATTAAATGTTAATTAGGATATTGCGGCGATCGAGATTGGAACTGATTGTGGGCACTTGGGCTGTCACTTTTTCACCAAAAGTGAAAGTGAATCAATTCTAACTAATACGAACACATCATCACATTTAGACCCTGTTGGTCTGATGCAACACCTCGTCACGTCTCCTGGAGGAGTTTTGTGTGTTGATTGGACAGGATGTTCCTGGTAACAGGTTGCACTTCCTGTGCACCAGCCCCCGGGCCGTCCACAGAGTCAGGCTGATTAATACACACGTTCTCCACCCTTCCCAGAATATTGAATCAAGTGCGTGAACGTTAGTTTGTCCTCAGATTGGGGTTCAGACGGAGGATGGCTGGATGGAGGCAGGCAGAGGTCACTGGGTCAGGTCAGACTCGGGTCACGGCGAGGCCACGACGGCACGTCCAACAGCCATTGTCTTGATGATGTGAATGTGAGGATGGCTGGCTAAATGTCTGTGTGTGTGTGGGTTGTGCAGTACTTGTTGTGTACATGTAGTCTACAATATGTCTTGGCACATGTGTCTGTGTTTCTGTTTGTGTGTGTACAAAGGATTGCCTCTTTTATGTCTCTTTGTCTTTGTTTGTGTCTTGCATGTCTGCACCATGCATCTTTTGTGTGTGAATGTGTGTGTGTGTTTTTAATATGTGTGTGTGCCTGTTGTCTCTGAGTTGATCTCTGGCCTACAGTTCCCCAGACAGTCTGGTTGTAATGGCAGATGATGTCATGGCATGAATCACAAACGGTGACACATGCTCGGGTATAATAACAAGCCCCACCCCCCACCCCTCAAACACACACACACACACACACACACACACACGCTCACACTCACACTCACACACAAGCCACATTACCTGCAACCTGAGCCTGATGCAGCCCCATATACACAGCCAGGAGAATAATCAATTGAATTAGAAATGTTAACCCTGTATTAACACCGTCCGGCCTCTATTATTACCTCCAACTTTTCTGTTCTTTTGCCACCAGTGCACACACACAACACCTGATCCCTCTGTGTGTGTTGGAGACGTGCATGTTTTGTTTTTTTTACTGCGGTGCAAGCAGAGTAAAAAGGCGACCTGCATCTCTTCATTGCACCTATACATTGAGTTGGTACATAGATTCTTCATCTTTTGTATGCATGGATCAGCACATTGCTGCATAATACCGACTTATGTCGGCTTCAACAGCAAATACTTACGAGGTAATGATATCTTCTTTTGAGGTAAAAATGTCTGTGGTTCAGAGATTTGGAGAAATGCTGTGTGAACTTTTTCCACTTGAACAATCAAATTTCTTTTCCCTTAACTTTCACTTATGAGCCACACAGTCTGCACCATTGTTTTTGTCTGATCTCATTATTTCAGTGTGTGGTGGCAAAGCATGTTCAGTGTTATGTTTAAGATACTGCATGAATATACATAAACTTACTCGCTTACATTCATGTAATAATTGATATCAGACGCCTTGATGTGGTGCCATCAGTTAGAAAAACCCTTAAAATTGCATGAAAATATAGAGTAAATACCATTTGTTTTATGTAAATAGTGTGCATGGTGTTGTTAAGCAAAGTCCAGTGTGTTGTTGTTGTTGCTTGGTATGTTCTTAGTTTGTTTTTAGAAAATGACAGTGTACCTTCTGCTCTGTGTGTGGTCTGCTTTTTATGCATGTAGCTATGAATGGAGCCTCTTATTTTCAGCCCTACACTGAATGATTAATCAACCAAATCTAAAAATAGTTTTAGTCTTCATATTTTTGTATTTTATTCATTTATTTAACAACTGATGGAAAATATATAGGACTTGTAGCCGTAACTAACTAACTTGCAGTCCTTGTGTTTGGTTGGTCTATAACCAAGGCTATAACTAAGCATGTCTTTAATGAGTAAATAATATTATAATTGTCGCTATCTGATCTATTAACAGGCCAATTGTGTCAGTACTAGTGCAGTGATGCTGCCGAGCTGGTGATGGTGCATTTTAAGGAAAGCCCTGTTTGTAATGTACTGATTAGATCAGTTTTCTTTTCAGTGTGTGGTCTACTGTTGGCATTAAAATGGATATTCTTGTGTTACTGCAAGACTCTGTGGATACAACATTAGCCAGTTGGATTTTTCCTGGTAGTTTTTGTCTGTCTGTGAATCCTGGTTTTCCCTCTCCTGGCGTTGGCTCTGCTCCAGTCTGTGTAGTATGAGCCTGCTGCTGCTGCTGCTGCCTCCTCATACACGCACATCAATACCTCTCAGTCTGCTGCTATGATCTGCTCTCCCACGGGGGGCTTCGCTCTGTGTGGGTAGAGAACAAGGCAGGAGGGGGGTGGAGGGTGGATGGAGGAGGGAAAGGGAGAGTGAGCGAGCGAGCGCTGGGACTTCCTGTAGCCTTTCCCTTCTTAATGGAGCTGACCCATGAAACTGAACACCTTAACATGGCACCGGAGGCTGTGCATGAAAGCTTTACATATGATGCAGATGCAGTTCATTTTAATATATTTGCCTACATGCATTGGGAAATTAGTTAGAGTTGCTCGATTTATGGCAAAAATATTTTGGTCAATATTGAGATCACGGTTATTGCACAGAATTACTCAATGACTTTGAAAACATTATGCATTTATTGAAACACCAGTGGTGTGGTGGAGGGGAGTTGGCAGTTAAGCATGAAAAGTATTTGCGTAAAAGTACTTAAAAGTTGCTGCCCTAAGAGACATAAAAGATTTTTTTCAATTTGCCAACATATTTATAATTATATCAAAGAGAATATTAGCAAACCCCCCAGTTCAGAAAATATTTGATGTTTTTGCTTGAGAAATGACACAATAATCAATATCATAGTTGAATTTTCTGTTGATTGATTAATCGATTGATTGCTTAATCATTCCCGCATTGCAAAATTATTTTCTTCTCTAATTTTGCCATGCAAAGTAGGTGATCATTTTGACACTTACACAAAAGTTCCCGGTGAATCTGTGTTCTTGAGCAGACTTCAGTTTGTGCACCATCAAAGTAACGAGGCAGGATGTTTTCAATTCACCTGCTGCCGTGCTTCTGCAAGAAAAAGTTGTTTTTCCTTCCATGAGAAATTACAATGTCTCTTCTCTCTGATGTTCTAAGTGCTTTTCAGATTCAGGAGTTCCCCTGCTATTTTTTTCCACTCAATAGCTTTCACTTTGCTTGCGCTTACTTCAGAGTCCGCCGCCAACTATATTAGACCATGTAGCATCCATCACCCATTAGGATCAAGTTTCAGTGGTACTGTAAATACTCGGAGTCGCAGTCATACCTGCACATGGCCCCGCTCTGCTTTCAGTCCTCAATTTAGACGTCGTCATCAACCAGAACTGACAGTTTCACTGAGAGCAGCTCGCTCACAGGGCCTCGGACGTCTCATTTAGAGATTCAGTCAGTGAAATTGCGTATTGTATTAAATGCTTTTCACATAAGTTTAATAATCTACTATGCTGGCATTTAAGGGCTGCATTTTTGTCATTTATTAGTCTGCAGATTCTTTTTGTATTAATCGTTTGGGCTACAAAATGGTGACATTTACCCATTACAATTTCTTTAAAAAACTGTAAGATATTTACATTTGAGAATCTGAAGTTACTGCATTTTTGGCTTTTTT
>CAFUXE010000139.1:620733-638143 GCA_903364295.1 Serranus cabrilla | reverse complement strand
GTCAGAAGTCCCAAAGGTATTCAGTTTATTAGTACAGAAAATGAAGGAATCCAGAAAATATTAACATGTGAGGAGCTGGAATGAGTAAGGTTTGGGCATTTTTGCTTGAAAATTAAGAAAAGAAATCATGAAACTTGTTGCATATTAATTTTCTACTACTTGACTAATTATAAGCAGGAGAAAATATGGACTGTCTTGTGTTGAAGTCCAATAATACGATCCAGATGCACATTTTGTTCTCCTTATTTCAGTGTTACAGTTGCATGTATTGTATTTGAATTCACTTTCTATTATGCTTTTATTCAAATGACATTCAGATTTGTGTATTTTTGTTGCTCTGTGTCCCATCCTGACATTGTTGGAGATAGACGACACTTGTTGGATGTGGGCCTCTCAGAAACGGGCCAACTATTCTGTGAATGGAGTCAGGGGAAACCCCCGTAGTTTCAGTGTGGTGACTCACAGCTCCTGGTGTCCTGTGGAATTTGGTCAAGTGCCTATTTGCGGTTGAGAGGATATATCTCATAACCTACTTCTGCTTTGATATATATTTTTTCCAAAGTGGAGTTTAAACTTGTGGCTTATTTATAACTGTTAGGTCTTGTGAGTGTGCATCAAAACAGAAATGACGTACAGAGACGTAAATGAGGCCAGAGCCGGGGCTTCACATTTTCCAGCTCTTGTTTTAAGAAGCATCTGAAAGTAGTTAATGAATCAGATTCCAAAACTGATCTCAGCGAACAAGGGTTTCATAAAATCCTTTAAGTGACAATTTCACCTTCAAAATAAACACATGAACTCAAACTTGAGACTGAGGGGACATCCTGCCCGTCGCTGCATCTCTGTTAAGTCAGAGCACAAGAATGCATGAAGCTCAGTCTGCGTTGACCTTTTAACTCTCCTCTCACATTCCTAAATCCGGGGGCAATGTTTTGTCATCATAATGCCCCACTTTACTATATGCCAGGGTAATTCCATCACTAGCATGTGAACAGGCCTGGCTTTTGTGAGCAGAGAGTAAATGTTAGGCTGCCTTTCTATCCACCTCTCGTTTTTTTTCTCCCCCTCTAAGTCTGCTTTGGGTGCTATAATAGTATCTCAACTGACAACATTCCTGCAAGAGGGCACGGCCCGAATGACGACAACTTTTGGGAGGTTGGAAGGTGGGTGGGTGGGGGTGTTCTTCTTCTTCTTCTTACAGTTGTAGACCTGATGAAGCCACACCTTCTCTGTTGTCTGCACCTAAAACCACACCTTCTGTCAGGCTGGTTCCACCCTGAGGAGTCCCACTGCTAAGAAAGCCTGAATGACTTAATAAATCAGCAAAAGAGACCTTTTAAATCCATTTCCCCCCTTTTTATGGAGATTACATATGTGGACAGATTTATTTTGTAGCAGCGTCTTGCAGATTAATTTGAGGCTGAATGATTTCAGTGATGTAGGCTGGATTTTTCTCTTTTGTGCTGCCAGATTTTTACAAGAAGATGCTGGTGGATTTGTGTGCTTTGGCCCAAAGTGACAAATCTTGCATGCTTCATGTTACTGCAGAACAAGCATGTCATGTTTCATATGTTTTCAATTGGTTTCCTACATTCCAGGCTGCCATTTTTACTCTTTCTCTTTCCATTCTGCAAAAACAATTGACATTCATACTTGAAACTTTTTAAGAGAAGTAATCCTTAACAGTGAACATTTAGTGAGCTTCATTTTAGTACATTCTGTTTTATTGCATTTTCTGTAATGTAATATCTAATGTTGGCAAGGACAGTCTTGAGAACTCTGGTTCGGTGTTGCTTGGGGACACAAGAACATTCAAGAGACTTCAGTCAGCTGCCTTCACAAATTGTGGTGATGGAAAATTAAATTGAGACATAACAACGTGGAATGTGTGAATTTAGTCATTGTCTGAGCTTACAGTTAAACTTCCTTTAAATTAATGATAGGGTCATCTGAATCTGAAGCTTTACTTTAGTGCCAAATAGAGCATTCAGTTTATTTAACAGTTAACAAACTGTTAAGTTGAAACATTAACTTTGCTCTGCCGCTACGAGACGAGATGTACCTGTAATATCCAATGTGAAAAAATTTAAAGAAAAGCATGCATTGTGATTAGAAAAATAGACAAAAAACCTGAAAGGCAAATAACTAAAGATAAGTGATCAATTAACTTACTTAAAAAGTAGCCAACTCTTGGATGTCAGAGCTCCCTACATGGCAGCTACAAGCATGTATTATTCAAACTCGTGCACTGCCCGTTCAAACATGCCTGCTCAGGACGGGGCCATCAACTCGGCCTCTGATATTGCTGCTTTCAGCTCATCCAAACACCTTTTCACTTGACACTGCACCTCAAGAGTCCCTGACAATACACCTGACATCATATCGCTGTGTCGCCTAGCAGTATAACCACTAGTTGTTTGGGACCAGGGTGTTTTCTGGGAACAAGAAAATAATTTGTTCATTCCAGAAGCTACATCGCTGATGGAAGAGCTTTTACTCAATACTGCAGATCCTTGGCTCAGTATGAAGTTGATCTGATGAATGGTTGATGAGGAAATCAAAGGATATATGGACAGACAGACAGAGACATGTTTCATTTTTGATAGATGCTCCCTGCTGCAATAAGTGTATTACCACATAATAATGTGAAATTGACAAAAAAAACAACTATCCGAATGTTCACTGTGATGAACTGCTTGAATCAGACAAGTTTCATGCTTCTGCAAATAAATGAAAAAAAAAACATATTAATGGTCTACTTTGGAAAGTTACCAAAAAAATTATGTATAATTTGTAGTTAATGAGCTGAAACATGCAGAAACCACCAATTTGACCCTGTGAGACCAAGAGAAAGGTATTTGTCTCCAATCAGTCATTGTCTGTACTTGCTGTCTTGACGTCATTAAATGTGACCTGAGCCTAACAGAGGTGCATCATACCAGGTGTTAGGATCAGTTTCACATATTACACAGTGTCAGTTGACATTATGTGAACAGAGCAGGAGTTTTTTTTCTTCTCTTATTGAAGGAGAAGATGTTAGAAGATGCTCTTTCAACCCTCTTGCTGTATGTTTGACTCACCTCTTTTTATGCATTTGTTTCCAACATTCAGGTACAGAAGCAGGTCCACCCAAACCTCTTGGCGAAGGAGGATGCCCTGCAGCACATCGAGGAGCTGATCCTGCAGCTGCTCAACATGCTGTGTGTGGCCCAGCCTCGCTCCGTGCAGGACGTAGAGGTGAAGTTCGACAGAGCATCTAAATATAAATTCACAATATGTTGTAAATTGTCAAAATGAAGTTAGGAAATGCGTGCTACCACAGCTACATTCCACACAACTAATTGAAGACTTGCAGCTTTCAATCATCTTAATGCTTCTAAATTTATCAAGTGTTAAGAGAGTCATTTTCTTCTTTTCCAGGAACGCGTCCAGAAAACCTTTCCCCACCCCATAGATAAGTGGGCAATTGCTGACGCCCAGTCAGCTATTGAGAAACGTAAGAGGAGAAACCCCTTACTTCTCCCTGTGGACAAGATACACCCATTGCTTAAGGTAAAGACTCCTTAAGACTCCAAGAGTCTCTTCATAAATCACATAAAGCTCGACACTCCCAAAATATTTTTTTAATAGCAACATAGGAAAAATTTTAGTTGAATCATATGGAAGTATTTAGGTACAAAGGCATGTGTCTTAGTGTATTACCTGCAGTGGATGGTGGTCAGCACTCTGTTTGGAGAAGCAGTCAGTAGTTTCACCAGGGATGCTGAGTATATATTGCTGTTGACGGAGGCAGCAGCAAAACAGATTTGAGTCACATAAGAAGATCAATATCAGTTGAAGTGTATCTTTCAATTAGAATATTTTCACCACTTTACCTTGCTGTCAGGCAGCCTTTTCCAAATGGGAACTGAAGCCGTTATATACGGTCCGCGTGTCTGCCACTGCCTCTATTGTGTGATTTTGGTGAATCAAAACTTGACCTGTAAAATACCAGAGTCACACAATAAGACGAACAAACTAACCGATGAAGGCAGCAGTAGAAGATGATTGTTTTGAGTCTGGTGCCTTTGAACAGAGCATAAATAAAGGCTTCAGTTCTCCCCAGCATGAACTTGTCTGTCAAATATCCTAAATATAGTAATAATAATATATATGCACGCTCTTAAACTACGAATTATCTATTTGTTTTTTTATGGTCAAAATATGTTGTGCTGCTGCCCCCATCCACAGTCGTACATTGCTTAGCTGCTGTGCTGCTGTGCTGATCACCATCTACTGTAGGTAACACACTGACTGTAGATAAGGACTTCATACAACCCCACTTTAAAAACATCTGACCCCTCCCTTTAACATGTGCTAAACAGTAGCAGTATTCACATTCTCACCAGACACAGGGCAGTTGCTGGGAAATATTTGTAATCCAATATAGCTCACTGTTTTGACAGCTTGGTTCAGACTAATTGAACCGACCTGAACTGATCTGGTCCTTCAGACAGACACTAGGAATAATTTTGCACTGATGTTTAACCCATGTGTATTATTTTTTCAACAGGAGGTTTTGGGCTATAAAGTGGACTACCATGTTTCCCTGTACATCGTGGCTGTGCTTGAATACATATCAGCAGACATACTGAAGCTGGCGGGCAACTATGTCGGCAACATTCGGCATTATGAGATCAGCCAGCAGGACATCAAGGTGTCCATGTGTGCAGACAAGGTGAGAATTTGTGAAAAGAACAGAAAGCGAACTCTGGGGAAACACCATGTAGGACGACTGCTTTGACTGTGACTGATGGCTCCTTTCTGCTGTTTGTTTCCAGGTGTTGATGGACATGTTTGACCAGGAGGAGGACATCGGCTTGATGTCCCAGTGCACAGAGGAGCCGTCGTCCTCTGGGGAGCTCACGTACGACGACCTGGTGAGGCTTGAAATCGCAGAGGAACGCCAGTACCTGCGAGAGCTCGACCTCATCATCAAAGTGTTCCGCCAGCACTTCCTGTCCAACCCCAAAATCTTCACGCCTCAGGTGAGAAACAGTTAATTAAAAAGCTGTCAAATTTGTGGCATGTTTTATTTCTCGAAGGAGTTTAATTAAAGGAGGAATTGTTTCATATGTGTCACCGATGTAAACATGCTGATGTGATCAAAACACACAGCTAATCATTACCGTACTGCTTCACACACAGTTT
Source organism: Serranus cabrilla (assembly GCA_903364295.1). Classification (NCBI taxonomy): domain Eukaryota; kingdom Metazoa; phylum Chordata; class Actinopteri; order Perciformes; family Serranidae; genus Serranus; species Serranus cabrilla. The sequence continues at coordinate 632,953 of CAFUXE010000139.1, read as the reverse complement.
TCCCATGTGTGCCTTCACAAAATCAACCATTTGTAGAGCTGTTAAATGCATATAGGGGAATCACTGTGTGGATAAACTGAATTGTTATTCATCTCTTTGGCAACCTGAAAACAACAAGGACTAACAACAGTTTCAACTTATTACAGCAGCTCGACGCTGTTTAAAAGACGTGCATCACAAGACTGGTTGTATACTACATCAGAAACTCTGCATGTTGTGTATTACACAAGTGCAAAATAAAGGTTGCTTCTCAATGTAATCTTAGATTAAAAATATATTTAAAAATAAATCAATAACCATCACTCCTCAGAGGCTTTATCCACCTGACTGATCCTGATGAAAGGTACAAAGGCGTACTCTGACTCTTGAGCTGCATACAGTAGTGGTTGCCAGCTCACTCTAAAACCAGCTTATAAACAACAAGTTAAGTTTCCAGCTAACTGTAAACCTAATTACAAAGCAATTTCAGCCAAATCCAACATAAGAACATTTAAAGATTACAACTGAAACTCTGTAGTCCGCTAACTGCAAATCAGCATCAGGAAGCACTTTGAAACACCAAACAGATTTGACCGCGTCGATTTCTGTTAATAAACCTGAAGAAGAGACAGCATGGTATTTTTCCTTTCCTTCCTCTTTCTCTTTAAGTTCTTTCAATATTTCTTTGAAACAGTCTGAGGTCTCTCTACACTGCAGACAGAACAAATGCTAAAATATTCTCACATCCTCTGAGAAGGATTTTTTTTCTGATTGATGACCGGACAGTGGGAATCACCCTGTTTGCAGAAAGTCTTAAAACAGCCAATCTGACAAAAAGGCTCCAACAATTTAGTGTTATCTCCTGAGGCCCCACCCATGCTCTCTGACCCCTCCAGACACACACATCTGTCTCAGAGGCTTAACCAGAGAAACAAATTGCTAATTACATTGTGCCTAATATGGGAATTAAGTGCTCTGAATCGTCTGAAAAAGAAAATAAAAAGTCTGAGTAAGGGTGAGGAGTCGAACAGTGGGACTATGGGCAGAGAGGAAGTGAATGGAAAGTTGAGTTTAATGGGTCGCTGTGGCTTTGCATATTTTGGGTTGGGTAATTTGTGGTATCATTTGGGTGAGGAGGATAAACCTTTGTGAGGCCCAGTGGAATGCAGAACATGTAATTATGTTGAGACAGGAACAACATCTGCAGCCCTCGCCAAAATAACCTCAATTATGTCTGTTGAAACGCAGCATAATCTGAAATTACTCGGGAGATGTCAAGAAAGTGTTACGGTCAAATAATGACAGGACTGAACTTCTATTTAGAATTTAGCAGTCGATAATCACTCTGTGCTATTTTAGGGCCCTCGTCTGCTTGACTAATGATTTCCTCGGGCAAATTGAGCCTGTTAGTGTTGTTGTTTAGAGCTCATTCTCACCACCATTTTTTTTTTAAACGTTTGTTTATCTAAGGAAGGAAGGGCAAGAATGGGCGCACTTTCAGGAACACTCTGCCACATGCTGGCATGGTTAAACACCTTCAGTGTGTTTACATGCAATTATGTAACCTGGTTATTGGCGGTTTCCGGTGGTGAGATGATTTCTTAAATGTCATTTAATTAAAACACTTTGATCAGTGTAAGTCTTCTAAAACAGATATTATATTTACTTTGGGCCAAATTGGCATTATAAAGTAAGCCAGATTTGTTATTAGCAGCTCCTTTCTGCAGTGTAGCCACTATTAATGGTTTACTTTGATACTGAAGAAAATTTAAATATGTGATAATTCTCAGGCAAGTTCTTGAGTTAGATTTATGGATTTTATTCACAGTGAATATTGGAAACAATGATATCCCCAGAAAGTGAAGCTAGATATTTGAGGAAAATACTTGGGTATTCACTTTACTTCAGTAAAGTGGGATTTTGAAAACCATGTACGTGCTTGATGGAAAGGAAAATTGTTTGTGGCAACAGTGTTTTGGTGGGATTAAAGAATCTAAAACTAGAATGGCACTGCTGCAATGCCCAATGGTGCATTTAAGTGCTTCTCGGATTGTCCTATTTCCCGAGTCGGGAAGCTGTTCTTCCGACTTTGGCGTTTCAATGAGCTTTACGTCGTAAACAACAACGTGGAAACAGCGTGGGCACTACAAGGGAAATGTGTTGTGTTTTATTGGTCAGAGAGTTTAAACAACACGCTGAGAGCTGTTTCTAGTATTTCAACGGCATTGAAGATGAAAAGAAATGTAGAACCATGAAATGCGTATCCAGATTTTTGCAGACTTTCCGAGTTGTAATTCCAATTTTGAGGGGGTGTCCGTGTGAATTGTCAGTAACAGTTTTTCCAATTAATCCGACATCACCTGAAGCAGCACAAATGTCCTCTAAAAAACAGATATGTTTGTCCACCTTGTGAATCGGATACTTTCTAAAATTGTCGGTTCTTCCTTTGCTCAGGCTACAGACTTCCATCAAGGTTTATGACAGTCGGGTTAGTAGTTTTTCTGTAATCCTGCTGACAAACAGACAAACAAGCTGAAAACATAATCCCCCATGGGCAGAGGTAATAAATCAAACTGAAACATAAATGAATATAAGTTGGTCAGTTCTTGCTACACTGTCAGTCTAAATGCTCCAACCGTGAAAGAAGAAACTCTGTTAAAGTCACTGTTAAAACCTGCCACTTACATTACCCACAATGCAACTTGAGTAAAAGTTTGCAAACAGACTTTGATGTGTAAAATCAGTGGAGTTCCCCTTTTAGAAGTGGAAGGAGGTAAATAAGGTAATTAGTCCCCAGACTTTCATAGCTGGTTTCAAGGATTCAATCTCGCAGAAATCTAACCTTTAATTAACTCGGCTCTTGTTGTGTTGTTGTGCAGGACGTGGAGGTGATCTTCAGTAACATCCTCGACATCCACGAGCTCACGGTGAAGCTGCTCGGGCTGATCGAGGACGCCGTGGAGATGACCGCCGACGGCAGCCCTCATCCGCTGGTGGGCAGCTGCTTTGAGGATCTAGCAGAGGTACGAAACTTTTCTGACCTGAAACCTAATCAATCTATTCAGACATGAGTTCTAGTAGTGAAGTGCAAAGAAATGTTGACACGGGGTTTAAACAATTACACAGGCTAAGACTGAATATTTAATGGTAAACATCAACAACGCCATGACTCTTCAGTGAGAGTTACATTCCTGAGATAAACTTTATAAGGTGGTATCTAATGTATTTCTTGCAATTAAAGAGTGAAGTCAAATTTTCTACATGTACGATTACATTTGAATGCATCACTCTTGCACTTTTTACCCAGTCCAAGACTTTTATAAATGGTGTCTGCCAGCACTCTGTTCAAAAAGAAAAAAAAGAATGATGCATTATATTTCATAATCAGAATAATGTCTATCCAAGAAGGTTTTCACTGACAGGGAAGTGGCATTGGTTTTTGGTGCATACAATAAAACATTAAAATAAAGGCAATGCAAATCAAGAACATAGATACAGAATATAAAATTCTAAACTATAAAAACATAACTAATATGCATAACAGAACTGCTTTAGGATGAGAAGACTGTATCGTTTTACAGAGATGATTCATTTATACATTTTATGCAGGAAAATCTATTTGAGTGGGCTGTCGAAAACAATTATATATTTTAGACAATATGAGTGTCTTTTTGTAAAAATAAACTTTAATGAATACAAACCATCAGTTTTGTAAACATAAGTACGTGATAGGTTGATCTCCTGTATTAATGAGGCGGACTAGAAGCAGTTTTTTGAACGCAGTATAAATGTTGTTTTTGAGAGGCGTGCACCCGTTGAAAAAATTGTAATAACGTCCTAGAGCCTTTCTTTAAGGTTGAACAGTAAACACTCACTCTGTATCTGTCATACTGCTTACATCTCAGCCTTCTTGTTCTTGTTATGTAAGAATATTGTCAGGTGTCGACATTAATTGTTGAGTTATTCCGTCCACGTCTACAGGAGCAGGCGTTTGACCCCTACGAGACCTTGTCTCAGGATATCCTCAGCAGGGATTTCCACGAGCACTTCAACAACCTGATGGCACGGTCAACCGCCGGCCTCTACTTCCAGGTAAGATGTTCAGACACATTTGGCACGTTCGCTCCTGGGAGGTTCAATGAGAAAGGACGTAATAATGATTATGTCTGAGATTGTCTTGATATACTTTATTTTTAAAAAAGTGGGAAAAGAAGAACGAGGAGAAGAAATACTGGGATCAGGATTTTCATTTTGGGAAAAGTCTCTCGTTAATCTTTAAGAATAGAGTGATATAGTGATATTGTCAGGACATCAGTACAGAGTTTGCCATATTTAAAGATAAATCCTCAAATAAACATTTTTTAAAAAGCATGGAATATTCAAATAGAAAATTTCTGGGAACTGGAACAGAACTGGCGTATGATTGGAAATAATGAATCAATTCTGTTAAATCAAATTGATATTAAGCTACAATAAACTATCATTTTTTAGAACTAATATGATATAAGTTGGTATTATTTTACTATTATTTGGGAGGTTTGTCTGCTTAGTTAGATTTTCAAGAAATGTAAACAGTACATAGCTATATCAATATATAAGCTCACAGAGGCAAAATTAAAACATTGTTTTAAATACAATATAAAGTAAAAAATACATACAAGTAAGAAAAATATATGTAAAACAACCAAATGTTTTCCTACAGCCAGTAATGACCAATATCCAACTTCTCTCCACCATACAGCCAACATAAAGCACCTTGGTGTCATTATTACACGCTAGATTTAAATATATGATATTTAATGTCATGGTTATAAAATTCCTGCTCAGTTAAGCCGCTGTGTCTCCCACTCCTGACTTTCCTGCCGCTTTCAAATGTAAACTCACTTTTAAAGCAGAGATGCCACAAACCTGAGAAGAAAAAAAATGTTTGTTTTTAATATGAAGGTACAAGCAGGTCATTTATGTGTTTACACGAAGCGAACGGTGCTCGAATATTTGTTCCTGTTTTGCTTTGAAGTGAACCTGGTGGAATTCCTCCCAATATCGTTCGAGGGCATGTCATGACATATTCAGCGTCCTGTGTACAGTTTATTCACTGCTGCCGCATTGTTTTATTTGGACATTCCTCACAAGAATAGCATTGAATTATGCTCGGTGGGGTGCAGTTTGGCAGCCTTTGAAGATGAAATATTTGCTGGTGTTTTCTCAGGCCAAAGACCGGCGAGTCGGACCGTTCACATGAAGCGGAGCTTTTAAATTCTCAACAGTATTTATTACTGTATGAGGTGGACTTCTGCTGTCCTATTCAAGATTTTAAACCTCTATCTACTATTTAACTGAACAGATGTGAATCAACCTGCTGCTCGTCTTCCTGCTCTGTTAGCTTTGCAGTAAAGTCACAAACGCTGCAGCTGACGAGTCGTCCTGCAGCCGCGCTGCACCTCAGGTTGAGGCCTCGCTGTGTTTACCCTCAAACCACCAGGCTAACCCCAGTTAGATCAACACTGATGGCACCGTCCTCTGATTGCCCACACCCAGTGTTTATTTTCATATAGTCATTGTATTAGAGGAGAGGAAAGGGCACAGGAGTTAAAAATACGGTTTTATTTTTTGCACTGCATTGATAGCACTGCGGTTTTCATTTAAAAACACAAATATTGGTGTGAACAGTGTGTAACCTGGAATAGACATGTTGTCTCAGCCTGGCCTGTCTTTGAGTACCAGTATTCATTTGTTTGTTTTATTAATTCATTTATTTTACTAGAAACAACTGATCAAAACAGATTTTAAAATGGATCAGTTCTTTCAGTCATTTTCTTGCAAAAATGTGCAGGGTTGCTGTTTGTTTCTCTCTGATATGATCTTTGACTGAGTTTCTTTGGGATTTGAACTCTCACAATCTGAGAATCTAAGGGGGGAAATTACCATGGGATTTTTACATTTATTTATTTTTTATTTTTTGAGTAAATGATCGTTAGTCGCGGGGTGATTTCTGTGCTGAAATGTATAACATTTAGTAGGAACTATTTTTAGAATCGGTTAAAGTAAATTTGTATAAATTTTAGGTGGTAGCATAAATACCAATTTCAAATTTCTCAACTGCAAAAATTTTGTTTTCTTTTTGGATTATACAATAATCTGCTAAATTTCTTATAATTTTGGATTGTTGGTGGAACAAACAAGACATTTAAAGACGTCATCTTGGGCTCTGGAAGTGTGACATTCATGGAAACTTTTGCCAGATGACTTGAAAGGAAAAATAATTGTTTTCCATAGCCCACATTTATGTATTTTGTAATTGTATTTATTGTTGTCGTTAGCAAATCCATTTTGCTTGGCTGTTGTTCCACCTGTGTGTGTGTGTGTCTGTGTGTGGGTGTGTGCGCGTCAGCGGCGGTCCCAGGGGCAGATGGTGTAATCGTGTCTCTCCACCAGCCCCCCTCTAAACCCCCCACCCCCTCACACACCTCCACCCTCTTCATCAAACTGCTCCTGCCTCCGTTTCTGCACTGTTGGCTAATCTTATTTTAGCATCTCTCACTTTGTGTTTCATCTCTGACCTGACGGCTTTTCGCGTCCCCGTCTCTCCGTCGTCTTTGTGCATCACATGCACGCCGTCATCCGCAGCTCCTGGTATAAATGCAAACATATTACCACGTTTGCTTTGATACCGATCGAACCCCTGGCTGCATCTTCATCAGTGCTGCTGCTCTCCCTCTTCAGCTTTAGTCTCATTGCATGTACTTCATCTTTCTCACTCCGTCCTTCTTGACTTCCTCCCTCCCTCCCCGCTCTCTGTCAGATAGATGTGTCTGTCGAGCACTCAGCCCCTGCACTCTGCAGCGTCTGGTATTGTGGGTAAATTACATCGCCTTTTAAAAATAGAACAGGCAGCCACACTGCGGGCCATTTTTCTCCTGGGGAGGAGGAGGAGGAGGAGGAGGTGGTGGTGGGGGTTGGTGGCCCAAGGCACATTTCATGTTGAAAATAAGCTGCAAATTAAGACTGCAAAAGACCCGCGACATGGGTTCAAGCAGCTCTGTACCTTTGTGAAATGAGAACACGTTGTTCTCCTCGTTGTTCTGTACCGTATTCATACTGCACCGTGTGTTTATATTTAGGCTGCTGCCACAATGATGCACGCTCCTGTAGAGACTCGTTTTTACATGTCATCAACTTTATTTACCTGCTAAGATCAGAAACATCAGTCGTCCTTCACATCAAGCTGAGATCACTTCTGTGTAGTTTGAATTAGAGCTCCTGAGACTTTTCAGCAGATATCCAAATTAGTATTTAACAGTAATTAATAAACATTGGTCCATAATGCATTTTTGTCCTAAACCACCATGTTTTACAAACTCAAATTTATTTGTTAAACACTGAACCCCATGTGGTTACAGGCTGTTTTTTTGCTGCTGTCATATTTTACTCAGCTTGTAGCTGCAATATTTAAGTCCTGAACCTCATAATTGTCTTTCCTGTAGTATAATACAGTTGTAGTCCCCTGGATCAAAAAAAATCTTTGATAATTTATCTTACAAAATGTTTTCCCAGGTCTCAACAATTGTGGACTTTACATGTGTTTCATTACATTTTTACACTTTTTAAACCTCTGCTTGTAACCTCGCTTGTCCTCTCCACTCTGCTCTGTGTAAACAGCCTGCAGTTCAGTTGAAAGGTCACTTTATTTCTGTAACAGGACTGGTCTCAGCTGAGTTATAAACTTTTTATTTGTGGCAATTTTTTTAAAAGACTTGTAGAAAACCGTGATTATAATGACACTATTTTAAGCTCAGATTTACTTGTTTTCCTGAGGGAAGCTTTTGTAACACATGATTAGTTCAAGGACTGTTGGAAATTACAAAATGTGACAACAATTTCTGTTTATAGTTCCTGGGTGTGATAAATGTGAGTTATTTGGGAATTTTTTTTCAAGAAGAAAATGAACAAGCTGAACAACCACTAATGTTTTCTCAGCTTATTCCTCCGTTAACATCCAACGACTAAAATCCTTCGTCCGGTTAAGATTAATATTTCAGGATAAAGTTAATTTATGACAGCTTCTGGCAGACAGCCTCTGCAGCAGATAAGCCCAGAGAAGTGACAAACCTTTATAAGCGTATCACCAGTATTGCGCCCAACAAGGTTAAATACGTTGTGCTGATTGTGATGCATCTTAACGTGTAGCCCTAATGCAGGCAGACAATTTGTAAACCTGCAGGATGCTGACATATCAATAACATGATCTAAACTTAGGTCATTGTTCCCCCGGCTGTCCATCAGTGTGCGTCAGGCAGCTGATGCCTCCTCCCCTCCTCCCCTCACAGACAGTGTGGCCGCTGCTGTGGAGTCTGAGTAGTAGCATATTGATTCTGAGTCGTCTATCAGGGGAACAAGAGATTTAAATGGATACTATGACGGCCTCCTCTCCGGTTACCCTGAAGCCTTTACTCGGTCAACCGCTCCTCCCTCCCTTCCTCCGTCTCTCGTCACGCTGCAGCCTCTTCAGTCTCATTTATATTCTCCTGAAGCCAACACAGTTTAATTCCTCACAGTCCTCCTTTTTCTTTTTTTATAATTCGCAGTATTTTGTAGTGTGGAATACCCCTTTTTACAGTTCTGAATTACTCTATTTTGCATCATGTGTCACTGTGTCTGACAGATAAAATCATGTTTTACTGATTAAAACTAGGAACATATTTAAAATGACGCCTGCTGAGGCCTCTACACACAAGCTGTGGACAGGTTTAAACCCATATGGTTCTAACTAAATTATTTGGAAGTGAAAATGAAAGTTAGAAGTTTCATGTGAATTGGTCTGTTTTTTTTTTCTAATGTTGTTTGTGAGTTGGAGGAGAAAAGAAGTTTATTTAAGCTTTTAGGAGAAAAATCTGATTTGACAGGTTTTTGTAATTATTAAATTTTTTTTCCAATTAATACATTTGAATTTGAAAATGTTTTTTTTAAAGTAAGGGCACTCGCAGAGCTCAGACCCTATCTCAGCATGAAAAATATTTTGTGTATCCAGTGATTCACTTCAAAATGTAATGGGTTCGTCTTTGACCCATGCTTCAACCTTCTCCCAAGTTTCATTAGGGCCAGTAGTTTTTCTGTAATTCTGCTGACAAACAGAAAAATCTGAAAGAAATAAAAATAATAATCATCGCACAACAAACATAACCTCCTCGGCCGAGGTACTGAGTGTCTTGATCACGAGCTTCTGGGTTCAGATCTGTTAATAACGTCATCAGACTAATCATCACTCACAGCTCCTGTTGTGTCTTTGTGTCTCCAGTCAGTTGCAGAAGGCTTCAAAGAAGCAGTCCAGTACGTCCTTCCACAGCTGATGATGGTCCCAGTATACCACTGTATGCACTACTTTGAGCTTCTTCAGGTACGTCCCCACACATTAAACGTGATATTTGTTTCACTGTGGTTTTAGTTTTTCTATAGAATTTTTTTATTGTATTTTTTGTTTAGTTACTAGCCATGTTTCCATTATTATCTTATTGTGCTTATTTTTATGCACATTCTGAAGTAAAACATTAGATAAAAGGTCCTTAATTTTGTAAAAAAAAACTGTTTCTGTTATTTTCACAGCAACTTCAGGAGCGCAGTCAAGACCAAGACGACAGAGAATGTCTGAAACAGGCGATCACAGCGTTGCTGAACCTTCAGTGTAGCGTGGAGCGCATCTATGCCAAGCACCAGCCTCGCCGCAAACCCGGGTACACCTCCTCTACTAGTTTTTAATAATAATTCATATTCCTTTGATATGTTATTAGTTAGTCAATCAGTTGTATCCAGCAGCTGCAGGGGCACAGACCTGCAGTTAGACGTGATGTTTAATGTTTGGTTTATGTCTTGAACTCTTCGGTTACTGACTCCATCTTCTCTCCTCCCTCAGTGAGCCCATGTACCGCCTGTACAGCAGGCAGGTTCGTAGCAAACAACTAGCCATCAAACGCATGAATGAGATCCAGAAGAGCATCGACGGCTGGGAGGGAAAAGACATCGGCCAGTGCTGCAGCGAGTTCATCCTGGAGGGGCCACTTTTACGAGCCGGCGCCAAGCACGAGAGACACAACTTCCTTTTTGACGGCCTGATGATAAGCTGCAAGGCCAACCAGAGCTCACGGCTCCCGGGTGCGGGCAGCGGGGCAGAGTACCGTCTGAAGGAGAAGTTCGTGCTGAGGAAGATCCGCATCGTGGATCGCGAGGACTCGGCAGAGCTGCGGCACGCCTTTGAACTGATAGGAAAAGATGAAAACTGTGCAGTTTTCTGTGCACGGACAGCGGAGGAGAAGGCGGCGTGGATGGCAGGGCTGGTCACTCTGCAGTACCGCTCCACTTTGGACCGCATGTTGGACACAGTGCTGCAGCACGAGGAGCAGGCGCATCCTCTCAGACTGCCCTCCCCGGACGTTTACCGCTTTGCTGTGCAGGACTCTGAGGAGAATATTGTGTTTGAGGACAAAGTGCAGAGCAAAACAGGCATCCCCATCATCAAGGCGGGCACAGTGGTCAAGCTCATAGAGCGGCTCACCTACCACATGTATGCTGGTAAGCTGCTGCAACGGGGAAAAGATTTGAGATATTTTAATTAATTTTGAAGATGCATTGTGATGTTGACTGTGTTATCTAATCTGTTTCATCTGTTTGTAGATCCTAACTTTGTGCGCACGTTTCTTACCACATACCGATCATTCTGCAAACCACAAGAGCTTCTCACCCTGCTGATAGACAGGTACGCTCCAACCACAGCACTGTTTTCATCACTGTGGTCGTTTAATGTATCGCAGTCTGAGCCATAAGAACAATCCGCCCTCGCTTGATGAAAATATCTATCGTGATGTGGTGTTCTGGGTTCCCTGACATCCTGAAATATCGTTTATCTGATCATTATTTTTCTCAGGATTGAGATCCCTGAGCCAGAACCGACTGAGGAGGACCGACAGGCTCTCTGGAACGGCGACCAGCCGATGGCGGCCGAGCTCCAGAGGTTCCGGAAGGAATACGTGCAGCCAGTCCAACTCAGGTACGAGAGCCGCCTGAAATAATTTAATGTGACTCAGATGGGTTTCCTGTAAGGCTTCCCAGAGACGAAGAGAAATGACTGCAAGAAAAGTCAAAACTAAGAGTGAAAACATCCCTCTTCTATAAAAACAGCCAATTCTATAAATAACTGAGAAAAAAAAGGATAAATAAGAATAAAATAAATAGTAAAATAAACATAATTACTGTTCAGTTTCAGTCAAATACTAACTATTTAGTATTATAATATTTATTTAAAAAAATGAATAGTCAGCACCATTTCTAAATCACACCAAGCAACTTTTTCTACAGTATATAAAAGTTTTGATAACAGCACATATCGGACAGCATACAAACGATCCTGATAGATCTGTCGGGCTCTACTCTAACATCAAACTTTGGTAGGTGGAATCAGACAGTCGGTTACATAATAATGTTTTTGGTTTAAAAATAGTTTTCCCTTGAGTCTCTAAACAAAAGGTTGTTTTTTTGCATCTTTCTGCTTTCTTTTATTTCCTGACGAGGCCTTTCAACATGCTACAAAAGATGTCGTGCCTTTGTCTCCTGCTGCTGCTGCTGTTGTTGTTGTTTGGCTCTTTTACACTCTCCTGTTAAGGCCTGAACATTCTCAGTGAGCCACAGAATTACTTTTGTATTAGACTTTGTGTCCTTATAAGGACGAACAGAGTCAGGAATAGTCCCATAAGTCCCATTAAAAACTGAGAGCTTCTCAGTATCAGACTGCACCGCTGCTGTAGTTCAGAGCAGCTGCAGGAAAATCCTTTAAACTTTAGTCATAGTTAGAACAGTTAAAACACAAGTGGGCAGTAAGTCTTCTGCTCACTACATGTACTGTATTATATACTGAGACTATAGTCAGTCATGGGGTTTGTTAGCAAACACACGTACATTATAAACACCTAAAATAAGAATCTTCCAGTGTTTGAGTATAGATAAAAAAATAAGAGGAAACTGTCTTGGTGTTTGGGTGGTCTATTGTTATAAACATTGCAATGTGGTCCAACAGTTTACTTTAAACCCAGGACACTTAAAGTAGGTGAAAATCCCTCTTCAGACACAACTTTTGTCCTTTAAAGCTCAAAAACCTTCCTGCTGTTTCTAGTTTTAAGAGACACAAGTAGAGAATACACAGTGACTGACTGTGGACTTTGTTGGCTTAATGACCTCTTTGTCAGCTAATGTCCTT
>CAFUXE010000139.1:602330-615922 GCA_903364295.1 Serranus cabrilla | reverse complement strand
CCGCCCAGCACGCCGTCGCCACGCATCCCGAGGCGGAGCTGCCCGCTCAGCGCCAGCCAGAACAGCCTCTACCCTCTTCCTATCCCGATCACGGCTCCGCCTGTTCCCCCACGCCACAACTCCAGCCCGCAACTCCCCAAACTCCCACCAAAGACATACAAAAGGGAGCTGCTGCTGCAGCCGCCGCTACAAGGCCTCTCATTGGTGGAGAACACCGACAGCAGCCAGTGAGTCTGCGTGGCTTTTGTTTTTTTAATAAACACCTAGAGGTGATCTTGAAATGCAAACTTCAAACTGTCTCCTGCAAACTACGACACAGTGGACTCAAAGCTACTGATCAGAAAGAATAACACTGCTCCACACACCACTCTTAACTCCACCCACCGCCCTCTGCATCGACCAATCACAACCCCCCGCTGTGCCTCTCAGGGGATCAGTAGCTCCGCCTTCATCATAAACCCTCTGTGCCAATGAGAAACCCTCACCGGTGTGCCAGCGAATAAACAACAAGGAGTCGAGTGTTTGTGTCGGTTTGTTCTGTATGGAGCGGGACCGTCTGCTCCTGATAAAAGTTCTCACCCCTCAAACTTACACTTAACCCCACGTCCCACTCCGCTGTCGGGGTGGGGGGAATGTGGGGGGCCTTGGACTTTGTAGCCTCAAATGTCATGCTTTGTTTCTTTGGGCATTGACATCATCTGGAGTCCTGCTGCAGCTCACAGATTTTTAAAACCTCTCTCCTCCTCAACGACCCTCTGAGACGTAGCTCTTTCACAGCGACTGTGAGCAGCAGACATTTCCATTGACTTGTTTTTCCTACGAACTGATAAACAAACAGTTGCCAAAGTCTTATTTTATGCAGGGGGATAAGGGATTTTCTTTTTTTTTAAACAAATGTGACATTAAAAGAAACTCATAAAGGAGGCGACACTGAATCCCCCACCTTGTATCTCAACTGTACACTGTGACTGTAAAGACGTGAGTCAAACTGTCTGACTGTTTTTTATCTGAAGACAGGCCTCTCCGCAGCCACAAAACGTTGCCTTTAAAGAAAAAAAAATCCAACAGCGGTGACCTCTGACCCCAGGCTCCAGTCCTCTCGGCCCGGATGGGACAGCGAGAGCCGAGAACACTCCATTTGCACATCGAGTTTGGGCGAAGTCAGCAGGTTTGGACGGAGAGAATCCCTCAGCGGTGTCGACAGAGGGAGGTCTGCCACGATATCACACAGCACCGATACAGGACGAAGACGAGGAGAAAGAGGAGACACGCGTTTCTCTCTGCATCTCTTCGAACGCTGATGTCTTAACCGATCCCCTTGTAGACGTGCGCTGCTGTCTTGACACTGTGCTCCTCTCCAAAAGCCCCTCCCCTCCCCTTCATGACCAACTCTTCTTCATTGGTATTCAAACTCAGCACTGCAAGCACGCAACCTCCCACCAGAGCTGGGTCAGCTCCCCCCAGTGGCTGCTCGAAATACCTAGAAACCCATGAAAAAGAGGAACTTTTTAACCCAACTTCTTCTTCTTCTTCTTCTTCTTCCTGTCTCTTTTTCCTTTTTTCTGCTTGAAAACATCTTCGTTTCACTTTGGAAAGACTGAAATAATCCATGCATCATGCTCAGATGTGCCTTTTATTTTGTTTTCTACTTTACAGAAATAAGCAAATGGTGTCTAAAATGCTAAAAAATAAAGTTGCCTATGTAATGTTTAGAACAAAGCTATACACTATGAAATTGTACATGTTTGTGGATACTGTGTATATATAACATGTATACACTAACTAAATAATTTGTATAAAGTGACAAGTTTTTTTTCCCTGTTGTATTGTACCCTCATCCGCATCTGTTCAGTCAAATATTGCCTAATAATCCAATGCTGCTACAGTCGGATAAAAAAAACTAAAAAAACAAAAACAAAATAAGAAAAAAACAGGTCACTGTCACTAACTTACTTACAGACAATCTCCAGTTGAAACACTGGGAGTATTAACTGAGGAAAGCCATTTTTTCTTCCCTGCCCCTTAGCTGTTTTAAAGCAATGAAAAGAAATATACAGTTCAATATGCCAAGCACTTAACTAGACGTGTGCTTCACTTTGTACATCCTACTAATTGCCTTTTTCTCCTTTTCAAAGATTTTTTAATGCTAACACTCATTAAACAGAGGTTGGAATTGTATTAAAGTTGCAGTTGAATATACACGGACCTATATTCAGTTGCGAGTATTTGAGCATAGTGAAGAATTGGACTTTTTTTTTTCTGAGAAACACACTTTGTGCACTTTAGGCTGTACTGTTGAAGAGCCACAGTTGTTATAGGTCATGTTTGTAAATGCAATGGTCCTATGCAACTGTTCAAACTCACTTTCTACATGGATCAGGGCAGAAAAACACCAGTCTACCACCTCACTTTTATCCCCGTGATGTGTATAAAAGACGCAAACACCTGAGGATGTCTGACCACCACGAGCTGCAAATTTCAGCAGAAATAAAAATCACTCGTGCCCTTTTTCCTCCTCCTGCTGTGTTTTGTGCACATGATGTTGGATGATTAAACTTCTGATCAAACTAGAGATAAACTGGGAGTTTCGGAGGATTTTTAATCGACAGTTAAAGTCAAATAACTTCACTGTCGTCGCTCACGTTCTGTCCACTTCCCCTAGTGTCCCAAGCCAGTATTGGTGGGGTTAATTTTGCCAAATTTTTGTTGTCCATGTTTGATTGTTTGTTTTGTTGAGTTTTTTTTTAACCCCAGCCCCAACAGAATAACAGATTGGTTTTCCTCTGGTGGCACTGTAACAGCTTGATCCAGCAGTCGGTTTATTTGATGGTATGTGGCCTTTTAACTGCTTTGTATTAATGGTCTTGATGAGATTAATAAATCACCCAGTCTTATTTTGTACTGAACTACTCATTTCTCTTGTTGTTTCTTTCACTGTACGGTCGGTTGGTTAGTTGAAGTTGAGGAATTGATAAAAAAAAGTCCTTAAACTTATAAAGTAAATGTATTTATTATTAGAAGTACATTTTCTTTAGCTCACATGTTACCATCTCAGTCTTGTGTGGGATTTTCCAGATTAAAATCTGCTCAGAAATGCTTCAGAATTTCATGTAACTTGTGTTTGAAAAGGTTAGAAAGATTTTCTCAGATACAGGACCAGTCAAAAGTTGGACAATCCTTCTCATTCAATGTTTTTCTTTATTTTTATAATGTTTTATACATTGTAAATTAATATTAAGTATATCAAAACTATGAAAGAACAAATGATGGATACTTCCAAGAATCTACAATATAAAACATTCTGGTTTAACATTTTTCTTTACTACCTAATTCCATGTGTTCTTTCATTTTTTCAGTATAAATCTACAATATTGAACATAATAAAAAACACTGAATAAGAAGGTATGTCCAAACCTTTTACTGCTACTGTTCATGTTGTTCTCTAGTTATTTTTAATCCCACAAGTAAAAAATATCGTCTGTAAGAACCGAACAGCGAACCAAAGATGTCTGCCATGTTTTCAAACAGTTAATCTGATTTCCGGGTCACTGATTTGTCAGTCATGCAATTCTGTTGCTGTTGTGGCCTTTTGGGGGAAAAGTGTCCATCAAAGAAATTGAACGCTCACGTTTGGTTGAAACTTTAAAGTTTTGTCTCTTTAGTCCTCTTCTCTGTGGGTCAGACTGTGCTGCAGGGTCCCTCGCTGTCCTCGCTGTCGTCCCACAATCCTCCGCCGCTCATGGCTGCTGCGTGGTTCCCTCTCTGCTGAGGCAGGCCCGGTCTGAAGAAACGCCACAGGTAAAAAAAATTCATATTTATATTATGTCTGCACGTCTCTATCCTGTGATTAGAGTTGAAGTGTCAGCACTGCCATGATTCTAACCCTTACCTCAGGTTTTCTCTGCTCGGGTTGAAGTTCTGAAAGTTTTGCCTCGCTGGAGCTTGAATCGGTATGAAGCCTTGTCTGCTGTCTTTCTCTGGAGCTGAGTCGGCCTGCTGCATGTAGATATACAGACAGGAGGTTAGAGGGAGTGACAGGTATGCAGGATGCACAGAGTTGTCAAGAAAATTTGTAAACTTTGTATATATTTTTTTTTAAAGCTTTAGCAACTCGTAGAAAAAACCCTAAAACAATCACAAACTTCATTCCAGTGTGAAATGCCAATGGTAAGAATAAACAAAGGCACAATAGAAACCAGATGGAAGGTAGAAAAATAATAAGTACATTAATTAAATAAATATGAACAAAAATGCACTGTGATGGAAACATGACTTCTGTTGCTGTTTTTCCTCAGTACTCATGTGTGTGAATACCTGTTTGGATGGATCATCCCAGATGGGCCTGAAGGCACTTTTTGGATGCAGAGGAGGCGACCCCTTCCTGACGCTGACCAGCCTCTTCCCGTAGGAGCTGACGAGGCACGGCGTGGGCCCCTCTGCACACGGCCCTGCAGTGTTCCTCAGAGGAGGGTGAGGCGTTAATCTGGGGATCTGCCACCTCAGACACACTGTCCTCTCTCTGGGCGCCTCCCTCTGCTGCTGCTGCTGCTGCTGCTGCTGCTGCTGGCTGTACGAGGGCTTCAGCAGCACCGGCACCTGGCTGTCCTCCTCATCCTCCCCGCTGCCCATCACCTCCCTGCACAGGGTGCCGTCAGGGCTGCAGGAGGTGACGGAGGAGTAGTCGAAGGCCGAGGTGTCGTCCGGGTCCGTCTCGCAGTCCTCCAGGCTGTGGTTGGCGTGCGGAGCCTCCAGCCCGTTGGTGCCTTTCCCGGTCTGCTGGCTGTACGTGCCCTGGCCCGAGTCGCTGTTCTCCCCCCACGCGGCGGCGTCCGGGGTGAGGAGGGAGCAGTAGGCGTGTCCGCAGTCACGGCCCGGCTGGTTCAGGAGGGTCCGGTCCCTTCCGCAGCCCTTCCTCCTCACGGGGCTGCAGGACCAGCACTCCACACGCATCGAGTGGCAGCCGTCGACCCCGTTAGTGAGGCTGGCGGCCGGCTGCTCGTCTCTGTGGGAGGGACGGAGGTTGTTAAGGTTATTAAACCATCGACCCACTTCAAGTTTGAAAATGAACAGCAGTGTTATGAAAGCTGTGAACACCTGGAGCACATTTACTCAGGAACTGTTCTTAGGTACCATGTTGAGGTTCTCTTACTAAACTTACTACTTTTTACTGACAGCTGTAGTTGTTCCTTTGAAGACTTTACATTCAAATTAATAACTACATTACTACATTGACTTGAGTTCTGTACTTCAGTACAATTTAAGGGCACATGTGCTTTACTTGAGTATTTCCATTTCTGTAACTTTATACTTCTACTCCACTACAATTAAGAGGCATATATTTTACTTTTTACTCCATTATATTTAGATGCCAGCTTTAGTTACTTTCAGGTCGAGATTTAACATAAAAAATATGATACATTTAAAATGATTATGCATGTTTGAAACATCATAACAGTATATTAGGTAGTAAAAATTAACCCTACCTTGGCAACAGTAAAATGCTGCTTTCATAATGCATCAATAATAATAATAATAACTCAGTAATATATGTGGAATATATAAAACCATCTGAGTGTAATTCTGCCTATCGAGTACTTTTACTTTTCATTCTTTAAGTACATTTTGATGCTGATGATATAAATATCACTGTAAGAAGTTATTTGTCTGAGTCTGACAGCAACACGTTTACACTGCAGTTGCTCCCTGCAGCCAGCAGAGGGCGCCACTGACCTGTGAGCTGCAGCGCTGGACTCTCGCTGGGACTCTCGGCTCTGTTGGGTCCTGGTGCAACAGTTTGCAGACGATCCAGCAGCAACTGCATCAGAGCAGCTGCTGGTCAAGCAAAGGATGTATTCAGTGTTAATCAGAGAAACATAATCTACATAAACAATAGAGGAGATTCAACCTGACTGCTTAAACTTCATCTTTGTCTTCAGAGAGTTGTGGGCAGATAGCAGGGCAACTATAAATGCCACATGAAGTGCTTTGCATCACCTGAAAGCTCATCACTGTGTCAAGTTAAAAATCTATTAGAAAAATTATTTAATTAATCAATTAATTAATTTGTAAAACCTGTTAAGCTTAAAGTTAAGTCAGAACATTAATAATTCTCTTTCTAAAGTCCATTTCCTGGCTTAATTATTTTTCCATAAGTTGTTGCAGCAATTTCTGGGTTTATAGTATTTGTTGCACACATTTGGTGCTGAAATAAGTGTTTATTTAAATATAGAAAATGGATAAAAATGGTCAAAAACCCTCCAGAATATTACATCAATTCACAAAGTCCTTTGGAGACAGACAAATCCATGCTGTGTGGTTTCAAAAACTTTAGTTATTTTGGGGATTTCTGTATTTTCATGATTAGATGACAAGTACTCCTGTTTTACTGCTGTGAAACCCCCTAATTATCATAAATAGGAAAGCTCTACATCCTCTGAAAGCTCCAGGTGTCTAGTTAGTGGCTGTAAAGTCTCATTTGGCTGTGATTATCCTACAGGTCGCAGCAGCTTGTTTTAAACAGTGAGGTCAAGTTTCAAATGCTGACTGTGTGAGCGGTGACGCCCTGACCTTTGTCCTGACGCTTCTCCTTCCTCCCATCGGACATCCTCCTCCAGGATCACATGACAGCGAGACAACGTCCCCCTCAGCGCTCGCTCGGTTCCTAACAGGAGGCTGCAGTCAGGATGCTCCTTCCCCGTCCACTGGAGCAGGTTCTGGCAAACAAAACGGGGAATTAAGCAATTCAGTAATTGCTGGAAGAAACATCTTCATGTGTTGTATTTTCTGCTCTGAATCCTTGTTTCTGTGTTTTCAGGTGTTTCATTTTAACCATCCTAAACTCCTGAACCTGAGGTTCAGTGTTGACCTGCAGGGTCGCTGGCCTACTGCGGCTGCTGACTCACCTGAATGTGGCTCAGGTAGCTGTGTATGCGAGAGACAGGTGCCAACAGCAGGGAGAGCAGTTTCATTTCCTCCCTCTCCATCTGGCCGTTCTGTGAAATGCAGACAGGAAATATCCATCTCCACGTCTGCTCTCTCAGGTACAATATGACTGAACAACGCTGCATCACTTCAAATACCTGCATTTTCTCAGAAAGATTCAGTCTGTTGAACTCCAGTGAGAGGAACGACGCCAGGGTGGTGGTGTATCCGATGTACATGTCTGAAAAGGCTGTCTGAGCGGCCCAGGAGCAGAGCAGGCATGAGACGATGCTTCAGGGAGTGAAATCATTAAAAATAAGCCTCAACTTACATCATTTTGGCCGATCAGCTGCACCAGGATGTCTCCAACTAGAGACTTCCAGTGTTCAGCAGACAGTCGCTCCTGCAGGGTGTTTCTGAAGAGCAGATGTCGCTGCAGCAGCTGCTCCACAAACTTCAGATATGTCTGGCTGCATCACAACAAAACACATGTTCATCGCAAACAGAATGTTTACTCTCAGTTCTTGCAGTTGTGTTGCAGAATTTGTGCAATCAACAATTAAGAATCTGCAGTTTAATGGTGTGATTAAGGTGTTAAGAATTTTCCCCTTTTTTCTGTTCTTCATATGAACTTTAGCACTTACTACGGCTCCGCTGTCATCTGGTGAGCTGGTGGCGTCTTGTATTTATCGTACAGCTGGTTTAAGGTCGACACGTACTCCCATTCAGAGTGCAGAAGCTGCATCGCCACCTGATGTCGTGCATCTGTGCAAAAAAAAGAAAGAAGAGCATTTCACCCGTAAAGTCAATAAATGGTATGACGATTTGCATCGTGCAGTTTACGATTGAGCATCACGTCTAAAGACAGAAATAAAGAGCTAACTAATATGTTCTGCTCAGGTGCTTTGGAGGAAGCTGCTCGTAACTCAAACATATCCTGAAAGTTTTTATCATTTATTTCTAGCAATTTGGCCTTTTAAGACATTTATTTTGCATTTTTTACATTTTAATAATTCACTGTTTACTTTATTGGTCCCTGGAGGGAAATTTGGTAAAAAGCCAGGTTAGAACATTTTGTAAGGCACTGATAAATAATAATCCAATAACAATCTGTTTGGGTCAATTCTGCAAAACAAATACTTTTATTTTTGATACTTTAAGTGCATTTTGATGCTGGTACTTTTATACTTTAACTTGCATTAGGGTTTTGAATGCAGGACTTTTACTTGTAGTGGAGTAATTTTACAGTGTAGTATTAGTACTTTTACTTCAGTAAGGGATCTGAACACTTCTTCCATCGCTGCTTTTTAGGTATCAGTGGAGTTAGAATGTAATTTTGGGCTGAAAAACACTCTACGAATAAAAGTAAAAACCAAACCCATGCTCACCCGTTCCTTCACTCAGTCCGGCCTTGAGGCCCTGCAGGAAGCAGTGCAGGAGCAGCTTCCCTCTGGACAGACAGGCTGCCGGAGCAGACGAACACTCACACCGTCTCTGCTCAGCGGGCGGCTCTGCTGCTTCACTGCTGCACAGAGGACAGACGGCATCATGTCTCTGCAGAGCTCACATGTCTGATGGTGATGAGGTGCAAACAGCTCTTTTATGAACAGTTGGTTGTTGTTTGCCGCTGAAAATGATGCCACTAATATGGACACATTGTATGTGAGCAAAACACTTTAATGTTCTAACACTTTCTGCCATGAGGGGCAGATTTG
The DNA here is from genome assembly GCA_903364295.1 of Serranus cabrilla. NCBI lineage: Eukaryota > Metazoa > Chordata > Actinopteri > Perciformes > Serranidae > Serranus > Serranus cabrilla. Next base: position 607,286 of record CAFUXE010000139.1, on the reverse strand, counting down.
GCTCACAGTTTATGTATTGTCCTTCATATTATAGAGTTTTTAGTAAGTCTTAAAAGAATGGAAAATCCTTCATTTTAACTTCAAAGTTGGTTTACAAAATTAGGAATATGCTTGAATTTGAAATATCTTTTAAAAATGATTCATTTTCAACACAATCTGGTGTGTTCCCTAACACAAATAGTCCTGTAATCATTATTCTTTAATGCTTTGTATTCTTATCTGTACAGCTCTGTGGTTTATATCTGTTTGTTTTACCTTTCTCTGGGTTTGGATGTGGAGCTCTTTGCATCCTGCTGAGGCCTCTGTCTGTTACTGTACAGCTGCAAGATCTGACAGCGCATCACTCCAAGTTCTTCCTGCAGAATGATGAAAATGTTGGGAAAAAACTATGTAAGTACCACTGTTTGATACCCTGTACTATCTGTTACTGATGCAGTGACATCAGAGTGTGTTTGTGTCACTTTAAATTACTGTGAATACGACACATACTGTAACATTTGTTTCTTTCTCAGCGGTTAAACAAACAAGAGTCTCACCCTCAGAGACTCGACCAGAGCCTCCATACGCAGAGCTTTCTTCTGGCAGCTCCTCCTGTTCTCCTCCATCTCCTCCCTCAGGTACGTGTCTCCATGTTGGATCTGACTGAGCTCCAGCAGGGCGCTGGTGAACCCCGTCTTCAGCTCTGAGACCATGCATTGTAGCTGACGGGACAGAGCAAAGACACATAGGAACATCATTTAAATGTCTGAATTGTACTTTGATTCAAGATTGATCTCTTGAGGGAGTTTATTTACATCTGCTGCTAAGCACTTTAAATGTAAAGTGACCTGCCTCTTTAACAGAGAGAAAATGAGGGAAGGTGCAGAATACCTTTGAGATTTCCGTGACAAGCTCGGCCTCCTGAGGCTTCATGACCTGTACGAAGAGAGAGACACAAACAAGGCTGTTTGCAAACACTCTGTCAGTAATGAGCACAAACTGAGCAGCCTGGATGTTTATATTTCTAGTTGATGGACTGTAAAGTTGAGTTTGGTAAGTCCACCATGCAGAGAAAAAGCATGTTCTCCTGTACAATTCACTCCAAAGATCAGATAACATGTGCACAATAGGGACAAAGCAGGGAAGTCAACCTGTTTTTTGCTTTTTTTTCTCAGCAAAGTGAATCTTTAACCTCCTGTTAACCAAATGCACATCTGAGCTGTAAGAAACAAGCCAGTTTAATGAGAATCTTTGGTTATAAGCACAGAAAATGGCAGTTATTTTAGCATGTATTCATTCTACCTTTATATTAAAGTCCAAACAGAGCTATAATAGCATTTTAAATCACATTTAATGTCTTCCGTGCCTGTATTCTTGTTTGTTTGTGGTACCTGCTCAGATGTTGCCCCTGCCAGCAGCCCCTCTGCTAAGGAAGTGGCAAGCCAGCCAAAGAGCTCAGCCCTGCAGGGGAAATGGCTGCAGGAGCCAAGATCCCTCCTTATAAGTCTGCTAACAGAAGGACAGGCACGGATCAGCAAAAAAAAAAATGCAGTAGATGTAGAATATGCACGTTTTTAACTGCAAAAACACAATTTTAGGGCATTTTATAGCCTACCACTTTTCAAATATGCAGACATTAGATTTTTATTGCAGGCTGCATGGCCATGATGTGCATGCTAGCTGCTTAAAAGCATCTGAGAATATTTCCAAACATGATTATATCGTGAGTGGTGTCCAAATATCAAATAATCATCCCAAAAAACACGACAAACACTGAAATGAATTAAAAGAAAACCGCAGGAAACTCACCTTAGTTAAAGCTCTTCACTGCTGCTTCTCCAGACATCTGAAATATGCAGTGGGTTTTAAAAAAAAGACTTTAAATTTCCTGCGTCTGTGGAGGAACTTGTTTTCAGTCATTTGCGGTGTTTGCGTCGTGTGGAGCTGCGCGCTGCTCTGTGCGGACAGCAGATGTCCTGCATGACGCTCAGTGAGCAGCTCTGCGATTAACTGAGGGAGTCAGCTCCACTATGAACCATGTGGAAGTAATGCTTTATAATACAGATATTATTCATTTACTCTACCGGAAATACACCGACTCTTGTTTAGTTTTTTGTTGTTGTTGAAACTGCACAAAAAACGGCCGTGGTGCAATCTATGTTTACTATAAAATATGAAATAAAACTATGGTGATGTGATTTTCTACAAAGCAGTAGTTCAAGTGATTTTTTAATGGAGTTAAATGGTAATAAGATTAGATACAAGAGGGTATATGTTTATTGTTATAATAAAATTAATAAAAACAAATATATATAAGGTATAAAATATAAATAATACATACAAATGAATATATTTAAATATATAGATTTTTATTATATGTCTTTTTTTGCAAGATTTCTATACAGGTTTGAACTGATGATAATCGATTCCATTGATTTAACCACCTTGAATATCATTAAATAACAGATTATCTCACAAAGTTCTAGAAAATAGATAATTACTATTACAAAGTCGACGTAAATGATTACCACTGCTAGTTTTCCTAACTCCGCCCGCGTGGATCAGTCCGCAGAGTAAATCGAACGCACACGCGTCCAATTTGTTTTGATGAGGGGCGTGGCTACAGGACAGTACTTGAATCTGATTGGCTGGTGGGCCCAAGGAGTTTTCAAATCGAAGCAGCAGCTGACGGAGCTGTCAAAACAGCCGACAGGAGGAGAGCGTGACTGGTGAGGATTAATGCTTATAATTAGATATTTATCCACATATACGTATGTCTGTTTAACTGTGCAGCTCTTTATACCTTTCTGAAAGCGGTCACTTGAGTATTTTAATTAACTGCTCCCTGTTTTTTTGTGAAATCGATCTGACAGTAGAGCTGCACAGCTAATTTAACGTTAGCTGCTATCAGCAACTAATTTCTCTTCGAGCAGCATTACCACAACTGTATAGATGTTTTATCAAATAATATGTTGTCTTTATCTGGATCTTATTATCTTCTAGGTAGTGGAGTACAACGTAGGTACTAGCCAGAACGTATAATGTTGTGTGTTTAAGATTACTGTTTGGTGTGTAGCCTAGCTACTTGCCGTTAGCTTATTTAAAGGACCATACACGTTATGGTTTTAGCCCAGGTATCATCTCACATGATGGTGTGCAGTGTAGAGAAAACTGCACGATTAAATAAAGACAAAAATGTCCTGAAATTAATTCTACCTTCTTGTCAGTGGTGGAAGAAGTATTCAGAGGTAAAGTAAAAGTAAAAGTACTAACACCACACTGCAGATTTAATCTACTATAAGTAAAAGTCCTCCATTCAAAACCATAAGTAGGCTCAAAGTATCAAGTATCAGCACCGAAATGAACATAAAGTATCAAAAGTAATTATGCAAAATGGCCCCACTCAGATTCTTTTATATATTTCAAATATATTATTAGATTATTAGTATTGATGCGTTTATGTAAACATTTTACTGTTGTCCATAGGGCTAATTTGAACTACTTAATATACTTTCATGTGGTTTAATTTATAAAAATGCATTATCATTTTAGATTCATCCCACTTTTCATGCTAAATCTTGACCTGGAAAGTAATTAGTAACTAAAGCTGGCACCTAAATGTAATGGAGTAAAATAATTAAGTTACATAAAATGGAAATACTCAATTGTACTGAAGTACAGTACTTGAGTAAATTAACTTACTTACATTCAACCACTGCTTTTAGTTAAATTAACATCTCACTGACTATTTAAATTAGTCAACTTAAAGTAAATGTGATTTTCCAGAGCTAGAGGAAAAGAAAAAAATCATCTTGAATATAAATAATCTAAATCTATTTGATTATATGATATCCAGGCCTTGTTTGTATGTTCCTTAAATTTGAAAGGTTTACTTCATTGCATTGGACGAACCATTTATAGACTGTTAAAATTAGATATGTGAGAAGTGCTCTCGACCCCTCGTAAAATGTTCTCTCACCTAAGAGAAGAGCAAAAATAAGAAAACATCCCAGAAATTAATGGGTACGAATAAATTAAAAACAAATCTTTGATATGAAAAAAGGACATTTGTATATGCATGAGGCCCTTTGTGTACTTCCCCCCAAAAAATACAAACTAAATGATGATACAGTCTGAATATTATTAACACCAAATATATGAAGTCAACAGGCGAAAACAATTTCACAGTTGCACTTTGTTTTGTGACACTGAATTCTAATGTCCTTCCTGCTGTGTGAGCAGTCTGTTGGGCTGCAGCCATGAGGACGAGTGAGTTTGACTCCTCATCTGAAGAGGAGGAAGTTGGAGAGGAGCAGCTGACGCCCTTCCACATCTCCTGGTAAGTTTCAGCAGTTAACTGTTTCCTTGGGCTCCAGAAAAGTGTGTGTCAGTGAAAGTCAGCTTGTTTTTTAAATGTGCCACCATGTTCACATGTGTTTTATTTTAACCTAAGGTTACCTCTGTCCATAGTGGAGTGCTCACAGTTTCTTGGGATATGTGCACTACCTGGTAAAGTCATAGTTTATCATTTATGTCTCTGCATGCTGCTCTATTTACTTCATTGTACAGTTTTGTGCAACTATTAATATATATTTTATTTCCTTTATCTGACTTCAGGTTGCAAATACAAAGATATTCGCAGGAGTCTGGAAAGAGATGTCGGTAAGACAGCTTTGATTCTTACTTACTAGATCTTTTGTTGTTTTTGTTTAATACCTCATACCAGGGGATTAGAGAAATTTACTGTGAGTGTGATACAATTAATTTGATTTTCTCCAAGTTATTGAATTGTTTGGCCCGTGAAATCCATTAAAAAGTTCTCACATTTATAATTTCCTACAGCCCAATATAATATCTACATATCGCTCGTTTTGTCTGAAACTCAAAGATATGAAGTTTGCTGTTTCATAGAACGAAGAAAGTCAGCAAATCCTCACATTGCAAAGCCAGAACAAGAGACAGTTTATCATTTTTGCT
>CAFUXE010000139.1:513950-596276 GCA_903364295.1 Serranus cabrilla | reverse complement strand
AGATTTAAACTATAGTGCTATGAGAGGAACGCTGCGACCGAGATATTCTCTTAAGACGGGCTAAATGTTTCCGAAATGACACTCTGCGCTGTGTGTTGGGGGGTCGAGAGTTCGTCCGCTTGAAATCTTGTGTTGCTGAACGGTGGTCTCCAGCAGGTCCAGTGTTCCAGCACTAAGATCATAGTGTCTGGTCGTCTACTGTACATGCAGGTCCTTTTCCTTCATCGTCCGGTTTAAGAGCTCACCAGAACATAAATCATCCTGTTGGAAACAACATGGGAAAGTGGAGCAAGTTAGATACTTGCTTTTGCAAGGTTTTACATCTTAAGTAAGTAGTCCCTACAAAATAAAATATGAGCAGAAAAAAGTATTTCGTACCCGTAGAGATAGTAGAAGAACGACAGGAGGTAGAAAGCCAGTTTGCACCAGCCTTCTTTTTGACAGAACGCCAGGATGTCAGCATTCATGATGGTGGTCGGGTCGTAGAGTCCTGGACAGCTCATCACCGGTCTGCTCATATACCTGCATCACAGCAACAAAGAGGTGTGATACTTCAGATTATACTGCATTTAGTGGTGCTGAATTGTGTTTACAATGGATTTCTTTATGCTAGATACCCACCTCCAGACATGATAAGCCAGCAGCGGTAAGTTGAGACAGAGGGTGAGCCACTCGGCCGCACAGAAGAACATCACGCAGAAGAAGAAATGGATGAGATACTCTGGGAGCACCAGCTGAAAGGAGCAAAATGTGAAGAAGATGTCAGAATCCACACACGGCCAACTGTGAGTCTCTTGTTTTCATGATCCTGAATGCTGATTTAGTGTCAGTAATATTTTTAAAATCTGTAGTTGTCCCCACAAAAGCATTACCAAGTGTGGAGTCACATGAAATAAAAGTTGGTCAGATTAAAAAAAAACAAACCCTGAAGTTACAGAGCCTCAAAGGCCTTTTAACAAAGAGAAAGCTGCTGAGCTATTTAAAGAGCCAGACTCTTAAAAACTGCAGCCAGCTCCACAGAGAGTCAGAGACAGCAGTGAAATACTAATGAGCTACAGTGAGGTGCTCATTTTAACAATGCATTTATTTTGCTTATTGTATGCTCTTAAATTTATGTGCACTTGAAGCCCAGCTTGATGTTACATTACTACCCATTATTACATGTGGAGAGAAATGTCACATGTAAGCTACCGTGCTGTATATAAAATACATGAACAGTGCTTAATCATGCACTGATCTGACACAATGTCTTACACAGTAAACAGGGTGAAAAATTAAGACCTGCCACCTGCAAAATGATTTAAACATTAACAAAAGGAGAAGAAGAAACAACGACCCCACTGGCCGACTTAAAGCTCCCACAGTGAGGCTTTACCTTCAGATGTCCTCCATCTGACGAGGCAAAGCAATGCGACTGTTTTTAGCCATGCAGCCAAATTATGTATCACATTTAGCCTTTACCACTGACGTATAATTGTGGCTAATCATATGAATTGCAGGTAGAATTTTAAAAATCTATAGGATGTTGTTGCACGTGGACAGAAAAGGTTTAATTTCCCACCCTGGTTGTGTCATGCATCATAAATCTGATTACAAGTAAAGAGGGGAAACCCATCAACAAGTTGCTCTGGAGGATATTAACACATCTCAACATCAACATATTTTGCAGTGAGGGCGGACCTACAGATCATCCCACTTCCTGACAAACGGACCGGGTGACACTGGAGTAGGACCATGCTGTGAGCACTAGCAGTGTTGATGCAGCAGCCTGCCTCGGGTGGACAAGAGTTCGATGTGGTGCTGGGGGTTCAGGGGGGCAGATGGAGGCACCACATGGAAGCCATGCATTCAAAAAGAGCAGAGGGCGGGAAGCATGGGGGCAACCAACAGCCCACAGATGGAAAGGTGAGGGGCGAGTAGGAAAAAGGGAAGGGGGCTATAATGTGTTGAGATCCTGCACTGTGCTGCCAAATACAAAAACAACTGATCACAGCACAAAAATGTGCCAACTGAGCTGACAATCCACACGCAAAAAGACTGGCCGTGGTCAAAACTGCACATAGTACTGTGGATGCATCATGGATTAGAGACAGAGGAATCTGTACTTTTGACTAAAATAACTCCTCCTACTACTGAAATCACTGACAAATCAGTGATCCCAAATATTGCTGAGCTGTGTTGGGAATCTGCAGCCATCTGCTCTGAACCACAGGTGATGTAGGTTAAAGCCAACAATGAGCTCACATATGGAGGCTTAGTTTTGCTAGTTTCTGAAACAAGCTGCAGCCTGTACCTCATAAAAAAGTAAAATGGTGATAAGTTTAAATTAAAGCTGGAACACTAACTCAGTTTCCTCCAACACCAACCAATATACCAATACAAATATTCCTATACCATGTTCCACAGCTCAGTTTATTCGCTACTAAAAAGCTTTGCTACAAAATCCAATGACCTCATCTGACTTTACATGTTTACTATGAATACTGTAATGTAAAAGCTTTGTCGGGACAGTGTGTAAGGCTGGTGTCATGTTACTGCTGTCTCAAACTCAAGACAAGCTTCCAAACTGTCTGAGTTTACTGGGAAATTACTGTACCAGTAACTATAACACTATTTGCAAACAAAGGGTAGGTTGTAATAAAAATCATGCATGTTTTGAGCATTTGCAAGTCTTTTCAGTTAACAGCTACACTTTAGCAATAAATAATAACACTGGATATTTTATCCCAGCTAATATTATCCACTACTACACACACACACTGTGGCCCCTATACCTGAATGAGCAGCTTAACACAACCAATCATGGGGTTAGATGAGGTATACAGGGGGCTATAGAAAGATCAATCCACTATTTTAGTTAATGCTCATACCCTTAAAGCTGCACTTTAAAGGTCACACAGAATAGGAAAATTACTGATCTGCAACAGCAATAATGCTCACCTAAATATAAACAATACTTTACAAAACAATCTGCTAAATGACAGTAAAAAACCTGAGGCACAGGTGGCATGTTGTCTAATCCCGAGCTGAACTCTGGCCTCAACTCTGAGATTAGTTAACTGAAAAGACGTTTGCAAACACTTCTCCGTGCAAAATGACAAGACTGCAGACCGAGTTGAACTGAGCGGGCATTTTAAAGATTGGTACAAACCTTTATTGCAATTTTGACTCTTTTAATCTTTTTGACCTTTTCAACTGTCTTTTTGCCGTTAACAAAGTGTAAAATAAAAAAAGCAGATTAGGAAAAAACAAAACAACAAAAGGCGTTAGAGTTGACAGCTGACAAGATCACTGAATTCATAACAGGCAGGTTATTTAGCATAACAGTGCAGAGAAATGATCGAAAGAAACAGATAGGCGGATAAAGTTCTCCTAAAATAAATGAAAGACCTTCAACAGAGCATTTCTGCATGCAGTCAAAAAGGCAAGGAAGGTTTGTCAGGTACGGTGGGGTCACTTACCGGATTCAAAGTGTTACACTGATCTATAGGATTCTTGTAATCAGTCTTCAGCTCATCAAATGCTATTATCTGGGGGGACAAGATGATCACAATGTAACAATGTAGCAGCTATGAACATTCAAAACTGCAATGTAGCATTGGATGGCTTGGTCAACATGTAATTTTATTTGTATTTATTTTACTAAGAGCAGTAATATTATCATAGGGAATACTATAGCTAAATATTCATTGTCAAATCGTCATTTTTTCAATCAAACAATTATAATTTAGTTTACAAATGTCAAAAGTGAAAAATGGCTAGCGTCAGTTTACAGAGCAAAACAGGTGTACGGATCGTATGCTTTGTTTGACCAACATAAAACTATTTTCGGCAAAAAGTAAATAGTAAAGCATAAATATCAGAGCCTTGCACGCTTGTTGATGTTGTTGTTTACCCCTGGAATGATAACTGTTACCGTTATACCAACAACGTAATGAAATTTAATTTAATGTTGAGTTTGTCACTTGTATTATTCTTAATTAGAAAATGGTATCGAACTGTTACTTACACCAACTAACTGTAGCGCAATATAGGGGATTATGACGGACGTTCACTATACAACTTTCAGAGCCATGGACGCGTTGTCTAAAAGTTTGCAGTCCGTACTGATAATGTTGACATTTTGACTATGAAACTAACAAAGAAAACTATTACAAAACGAAGACATGTGACATGTTGGGAAATACGGGGGACGCTCAAGGAAACAGGTGACAGCAGCATCACAGAGCGGTTTGTCGTCTCAGGATTGGACGTTAATGTTAGCTAAGCCTGCTAACAGGCTGGCTAATTCATAGCTCAACACTTACCACTTGACATACCTAACACGTTATTTTACGTTTGTTATGATCACAGTGCGGTCAATAAGGTGAACAATGAAAATGGTCACGGTAATATACCAAAGTATTGTTTGTCTTGTTTAAACTGCCTGCTAACTTTAGCTCCTAGCCAAAGGTTGGGTGTGTTCATTCATTCTAAAACGGTTGCGTTGCATGTTACGTAGGCTATACTGAGCACTCCGCGCGTGGCCGTTTCTATGGAGTTAGCTCGGAAACGTTCTGTCCAGACGTTGCCAAGATCCGCAGCTAGCGACGTAAAAAGCCCGAAAACGTCCCGGCTGTGTAGCCACAAGGGTGGCCTAGCGGCAGCCCGGTCTTTGCCTGCCCTCCTCGCTCTTTCACCCACTTTTGCCAGCGCCGTTGGAGTGGCAGGCCAACAGTTTTATCCAAAGTTGTCAAAACGTGTACTTACATGCCAGATAGCGAAGAAGATAAGCGCCGCCGTGAGCAGCAGAGCAAGCATGTAACAAAAGGCCGCGAATGTGAACGCCATTTTTTCTCCGGTTCTGCTCGTCGGTTCCTGGCTCAGTCGGCGGATGATGCAGGCAGCTTCCCAACCGATTTGAGATTTGTCAGCGTGTCTTCTTCTTCAGTGAGTGTTTGGCCCAGCTGGTATCCTTATTGCTGCATTACTGCCATCTTCTGGAGTGATTTATGTCCTTCAGTGCTTCTTTTAGTCATGTTCTCCTAACTACTACTACTATTACCACTACCAATACAACAAAGAAAGTAAAAGTTCTGCATTCAAAATCTTATAAAGTAAAAAAAACAAATGCACCGTAAAAGTAAGGTTTTTTTTTCATGCATTCTCATTTGGCTCATTTCGAAACATTTTATATTAAATGACTGAACTATAGCCTAATTATTGTGTATTGATATGTACATCACTTTAATATTGGATCGAGAAGAGATCATTTTAATGACTTTATACACTGCTGGGTAGTTTAGTCCATTATAATATATTAGAAGTAACTAATTAAAACTGATTTGAGTGTTTTCCTCTGAAATGTAATCAAGTACAAATATAAAGTAGCATAAATGGAAATACTCAAGTAAAGTACAGATACCTCAAAATTTGACTTAAGTACAGTAATGGAGTAAATGTACCAAGTACCATTTATTTCAGTTACATTCATTCATTACAGTTAACCCCCTTAACCCTGTCATCAGTTCCCCTTTTTTCAGTTATGTCCCGTGTAAAGCGTTCTTGGGTTTCATGAAAGGCACTCCATAAATGTAAGTTGTTATTATTATTATTATTCACCATTGCTCATGTTTAATTTCAATGATACATATTTTACTCGTTTTATTAGTGTCCTTTTAACTTCTGGACTTTGGGCGCTATTGACATATTTATATTTTATTTTGAGCAAGCATGTTAAAAGCAGGCTGTGAATCTAAGGAAGCTGCATATACTGTACATAGACATGCATGCATTAGCCATACTAAATGTTTTTTATTAATGATTTATTCAGAAAGATTGTGTTGCTTTTGCCAGATCTTGTTAATGCTTAACCAAATCATATAAACACATACATGTTAGTTTGAAAACAGCAGTCACAAGACACCAGAGGGGTAAACATCACTATTATTTTATTTGGACAATAAGACAATAGACAGTTTATAAAGTATGGGAAAATACAAATATCTCAAGTTTCACTGATGCCATGAGGCAGCTGGTAATGGTACATGTCTCAGGTGTGTTTTTATTAAAAAGGAAAGAAAAAAGAATAGTAAGCATTTGATCAGAGGCTGCCAAGAGCCGAACAACACATTTGCAAGTTAAAAGTAAAAGACTTAAGAGGCCAAATATACGACAGGTTCACCACATAGGAGGGAAAGCTACTAGATCCACAGGACATAACCAGATACATGGCTCAAAACAAAAAAGGAAATATTTGTTAAGCAGACCATATAGTGGGGAGATTAATTCTGATACACAATGGACATTCAGTTATTTTCATGAAAAATAGCAGGAGCAGAGGGTTTCTTCAAAGACAGTACTGTCAGTATGTAAATAGTTCAGATAGAGTAAAAAACAGCGGAGACCAGATGTTTAAAATGCAAATGTTGCCCCTTTTAAAATAATTTTTATGCAACTAAATTCTTATAAAATTAACTTAATAATTAAAAATGTATGAAATAGAGCAGCACATTTTTGAATATGTCCTTCAGAAAATTTCTATCAGGGTTATGAAAACTATTCAGACATATATTAAAGCATGCACTTCTTTTACAGTAGCTCACATTTAAGAAATTTGTTTGAAAATTGTAACAGTTGAATATGTTTTTATATTCACATCGTAATCGGTACACTGCACATTTCTAATTAAACTTCAAGACAGACATTCTTGATTTGAGATTTTTGAAAATGTACCACATATTTTGAAGGTTGTAGGGTCATACAGCTTAATTTAAAGGTTATTGTACAACTTCAGCTCAAGAAAGAACAGAAACTAATACAATAGTCACCCCTTATTCCCCTGTTGTTCCTGTTGGATTAAACCCAGCCCTAACACATTCATCATTATTGATTCATGTCAAACACTGACATCAAAAGATGATTTATATGAAATGGTGTGATTGTGCATACATATCTTTGAGTCAAATCTTCACCAAAATTACACTTAAATAGAAATAAAGTGTCTTTTGGACTTTACAGATCAGAAAGTTAGAAAAAATTAGTGTTTAAAATAAAATAATCCACTATAATTTCCCAGCAAAGCTTTTACAGTCAGCTTCTATTTTTTCCACAAAAACATACTTATGTCATGTTAATTTTGGCCTTGTGATTCTTTAAAATCTTTTCTTAAAGAGACGCAAATATGACAAAATAAAGATTTAAGAAAAGGCATTGGTATGGTAGACTAGCACTGTGACATCATTCATTACTGGAGGTGGAGATTTCCTGTCGTGGGGCTTAAAATCAGCCACAAGGCTCCTTTATCTGTCCTCCATGTAGGAGTTTCTCATCAGGGATGACACCAACGAGCGAACATGTGGCATTCATTTGTGCCTGTTATTCTTTATTAGGGTTGGACTGTTGGACTGTTGAGTTTTTAGGAATCAGAAATCTGCTGCCAGTATAAAAGAAGCTTCTCTCTCATTGGTCACATAAAACCCGCCTGCAGCGCCAGCAGTGTGATTTTAATTTCTCTGCAGTACATTTAGTGTAGCTTTAACTATCTAGGGCTAGTCACCCTGCTGTTAAAAGCCACTAATCCTGAAAGCATTAACAACTGGTTTGGAGTGTTATTGTGTTGGCCTGGTTTAATTGCTGTTTTAGAGGATCTTCAGCGGGAAAAGGAAGATCTGTCTCTTTTGGGCACGATTAAAAAAGCAAAATATATACACTACAGTCTGCAAGTGTTTGGAAACTTACACATTTGATGTCGTTTTTATTCCATACTCCAAAACATTGGATTGTAAATGTGCCGAAAGCTACATGCTAACTACAGTATGATTTTAATTTCAAACCCAACATTATAGAATACAGATCAAACGCAACAAAAACTGTATAAATGTTTACAGACTGAACTGAATATTTTAGATACTGGTAGAAAATATGAGCTGCTGGCACATTCAGCACACAAATATAAGTCTAAGCCTTTAAAAAGCCACATAGTTTGAACCCTGTAGTGTTTGGAAAATGTAAATTGCCCCGATACTGTCCTTAACCTACCAAGTCTAAACATGAAGCACAACTGGCATCTGGATTAGCCGCAGCCATTATTCTCAAAGCTGTGAATACCACTCAGCAATCAAAGTGGCTTTACATCAAAATGAAGCACGACATTCATAAACACTAATAACGGCAATAGCTATAATGCACAATATTAGCTAACAATTTCCCTAAAGACACAGTGACCCATTTATACAGAGTAGCCCAGTAGATTAAAAAGAGGGCGTGTAATCCCCCTCTGTGTGCAGTGTTTTCAAGACTGTCATGGTCGCCAGAGGTTTGTTGTAAGTAATAAATTGGAATGTTTCAGTGGAAATGTTTTTTTTTGTTTTAAGAGTGTGATACCATCGTTACAAATATGCAGGTCAAAGGCAGAAGACAGCTTTACCCATGAGTCACCATGTTTTTTCTCCCAACAGATGAAAAGATGTGATCTGAGGGTGGACTGACGGGTAAATCTGCAGTGTGACGAGCACCACTCGAGGGATTCTGCCAGCTTGGTCATGTGCACAGGAGGAGGTACAACACATCACATAAAAGACTCAGGAATGGTCTTAATGTTGTAGTCATTCGTAGACTGGAGCGATTACCTAAATCATAATTTAAATGCCCTTAAATGAATACCGAAGCAGAGGCTGACTAAAGCTGAACTCTATTTTCTCTGTATTGTAGCTATGGTTGTTCATATGTTCTGGCAGAAAGGTTGTTTTTAACAAGGAAAGGAAATCAATGCGATAAAGTATATGCTTACATAACCCTACATACACCAGAAAAAAATAAAAAAGTAAAACATTCTAAACATTAAAAGGTGAAATTAAGGAGGTTCAGAGTTGCAGAGAGTTCAAACTAGTGAGGGAAACTGTTGTTATAATGCCTTTAAATTCCACTGGATGAACATGCTTAAGAAGGGCGGATGAGTACTATCGATTTCTGACCATTAAGAGCTATGGGAGTGTTAATTCAATACAGACACATAACTGGCACATGGAGAGATTGCATGGGAGACAAAAGCAGACCTGCGTTAAATAGCATCTTCAGTTTTCCGTTTGCTCGACGGGCGAGGGTTAGTTAGTGTCACACTGGGTTGGAATATGCTGTAAACTCTACCAAACAGGCCTAAAACTGAGCACAGAAGGTATTTGCAAACACTATTTAAATCAGGTCTGGTACAGAGAGGAGGGAAACATTAACTGCGGAGTGCTCTCCCCAAGAGATTGTGCAATCTGGATCCTCCTCACATCCCAGACCACCAGATGAGATGACTTTAGCCAAAGAACCCAAGCTTCTCTCTGAGCCATTCTTCCGATAGGTCCTCCACGTTTCTGATCTCAAACGCCTGTAAAAAAAAAAAAACATATTTTTTATAACCTCTAAATAAAGATAAAGAGAGGCCATGCCTGTCCTTTTCTACTGGCCCTTATGCAGTGATATAAGAAGTATTCAGATCCCTTACTTAAGTACTAACGCCACACCGTGAAATTACTCCACTACAAGTAAAAGTCCTGCATTCAAAACGTACTCAAGTAAAAGTACAAAAGTATCAACATCAAAACGTACTTAAAGTATCAAAAGTACTCGTTATGCAGAACTGACCCACTCAGATAGTTTTATATTCCAAATATATTATTGGATTATTACTTGTATTTATGTAAGCAGCATTTTAATTTTTTCAAGGTGGACCTCATTTAAATACTTAATGTACTACTATGAGGTTTAATTAAAATGTTCTTCTTGAATCACTTTAAATGTATCATGTTTTTCATGTAAAATCTTAATCCTGACAAGTAATTAAAGCGGTCGGCTAAATGTTGTGGAGTAAAAAGGACAATATTTGAGTCAAAATGTAAAATACTAAAAACCTTTCATTCTGTCTCAGTGTTATAGGCTTCTCACTGACCTTTGACAGTTGAAGAGTTTGCACCAGTCTGAGTTTGCTTCCTGCGTACATCATCTGCAAGTCTGGTTGGCAACCTGCCAAACAAAATTACATCGACATTAAAAAAAAAAAAGTCCTCAATGACAGAACAGGGCAGTGGACAACATGTGCATTTCATTAAAAAGTAACTCCAGCGGTGCTCTTACCCACTGGACTGGAGAAGATGAAGCAGAGAGGGTAGGAAATGCGTCCGTCATCATGATGGTATTTATAGCTGTAGACGATAAACGTTCCGGGTGCTAAGGACAGTTCACATGTTGTAATAAAGTGCAGACAAGACAGAAAGAAGACAGAACTTGACTTTCTAATTCATTTATGAAGGGTGAACAGAATGATTTAAGATAATATTTCAGATAAAATCATCTGTTTTTTCTTTAAAGTAATCAACTTTAAAAAGCAGGCCATGATGCAAGAAGAATATATTACAATAGTTCATCATAAACCAGTGCACTAATCCTTATATACTGGTAAATAGGACAGGTCACTTATTAAAAGGATATCTCGGCTGTCTCTCAGGCAGCTCATCCTTCAGGTCATCAAGAGAAATACCCTAAAAAAAGACACGTATGTAATGAGGAGTTGAATGAGCCATGTTGTCTGTTGCTGTGTAACTGCTCTAATTACACTTTATCTAAAAAAAAAAACAGTAATCCATTCATATTTAACAGCTGCACAAAGTTCAACACTGTCATTATGACTTTTTTTATGTGTAGTGTATAACTTTTGTACCTTTAAATTTAAATTAAAAATGTGAAGGTTTAACATGAACGTGTATTGTATTTTGTGCAGACACAACAATAAACAACATCGTATGAGGAAAAGTTTAATATCNNNAAAGAGAATAAAATACTAAGAATAATAACAAGGTAAACGACTTCAATGTAATTTTTGTTTAACGAATAATTCCTATTACCAAAAGGTGTGTGTGCCTTTCAGTCAGAGTCCATGCCATGCAAACACACTCCTAATCCAATTTAGCAGCCATGACATTTTGATCCAGAGATAGTGGAGATTAAAGCTTAAACTGAGTTGATACTGATGCAACACTACGCTGTCACAACACCTGCTATATTTGGAGGCAACTCTTCCTTCTGTCCTCCACATATATAAACTGTAGCTGCTCTCCAATACATAGTCGAATTTCTTGTTACTTTTTATGTAATTCTGCTTACTGCCAAGGTCTGTGATACTGCAAAAACAGTTCATGTTGTAACCACTAGATTCCACTTGCACCTGGGATTCCTCACATTATCTTCCTTGTTACTGTTTGAGTTTAACATATAAAAAATATGTATGACGAGAATATAATGGCATAAACTGTGTTGCCAGTACTTACTAACGATGGCCACATTATTGGCATCCCTCTGGAAACGGAACTGCTTCAGCTTTTTAACCAGATCCTCGTCCACATCACACACCGCCAGTGATTCACTCTGATAAAAACAGGGGGAACAAATACATCAGTTTACATTTTAAATGAAGAAAACTCAAACAGCACAGTCCACAGATTAAAACCTCCTGTGTTTACACTCTTCCTGTTCTGTATATTGATGACAAAGCTCTGATCTTTGGACTTGAAACTAAAAATGCAAACACATGCAAATTGTAGTCTGGTGGTCCTTCTACACCCGAAAGCGCAGATCAGAAGTCGTATCCGTTAACTATTATCCAACCTTCCTGTCTGCCTCTGTCCTTTCATAACAGCAATATGATGTGCTCTGATGTCTGATATAGGAGGAAACTCTTATGTTTCGCTTATTGCGTCTAAAAAGAAGTTCATACTGTTATTTAAAGGGTTAGTTTGGATTTCTGGAGGTGCTTATCCATAGTCAGTGTGTTACCTACAGTGCACCATAGGCGAGAAGCAGGCCTGATGCTATAAAATATATTTGCAGAGGGTTTTTATGTAAATCGGGCAGCTGGGGTGTCACAGACTGTAGGTTTATGTGATTTTTCCTTCCTCCTTCCTGCATTACCAAAAGTATAAACTTTATTTCAAACTATCATTCTACAGGAGTTCAATCTCTCCCACAGGCTTTATCCGGACAGACAACAGTACACCAGCCTCAACAGGATTGTATTGGTCTGAACCTCTGTGTCACGTCCACACACACATATATTACATAACTCCTGCACAAAGACATAAACTCTTTAAGAGTCTCTGCGGAGTCTCTGAATTCTATAATTACACCTTCCTGAACAGATGGCTGGTGGGAGTCAGGATTTCACTGAGCTCAGAGAGAGATCTTTACAGCTTAAGAAGGGACTGGAGTGTTTCTGTGATTTAGGACTGGGAGAGTTGAAAAACAGGATGCATGGTAGGAAGATGAACAGACAGGACAATAAAATCCGGAGGTGGCCACAGGTTGACTTCTGGTTTAAATTCCTCCAGCCGCTCACAGCTAGCTCGCTGGTTTGGCTGCTAATTCATCCAGGAAATGAGTGTCAGCTAACTCAGACTGACCAGGTATAAATATGCATCTCGTGTGTGAAAAAGACAGATGTTATTCGACACAGGAGACAGTCGAGCTGTCATGACACGCAGTCAAAAAAAGACCAGGGGGAAACATTGTTCTTCATGATAAGCGAACGAGCTAGCGCAGAGGCAGCGCCCCATACCCAGACGTGTTGAAACTCATCACCGCTGCGACAAGGTAAACACTCTTAGATACACTGTGACCGGAAGCACGCTAGGTCTTCAAAAAATAAAACTATTCATGTCTGGTCTTTTAAAGCGTATTTATAATAAAATGTATACATTTTATTCCTTTATATTTATACTTTGTAATCAATATCAGTTATCCTACATAGTTTCATTAAAATCAAAGCACAAGCAGACTAGTAGTTTTACAAAAAAGCATAAAATCTTTTCATTACTGCTAAACATTACCATGTATTTAATTTATACTACTGTGAACTGTGGATCACAGTCATTATTTTAAAGCTACATTGTGTGTTTAGATGGCTACCTTACAAATGTGTGCACAATCTAAGAAATCTAAAGATCTGAATAAAAGAGTGGAGCTGAATAAAATACAAACTTTGTGGTAGTTCCAGAACAAAAAAAAGTAGTAAATCAATGCCCTAACATAGTCAAAATCAATATTGTGCATTGTCTGAATGATTAAATTAATCTTCACAGGACCACAGCATTATATATATAGCCCGTCGTAATTTTATTCTGAAATCCCTCACCAGAAGCCCCACTCTTGCGTTCTTACTAGCTTCACACTGATACAATGGACCGAGGGTGGAACTCATGCTAGGCTAGCAGGCTAACGCTAGCCAATCTGCGACCTCACTTTACCTCAGTAGTCCGCGGAACTTCACATTTGTTAAAAGCTCACCATTTAAAAGCTGAAAGAGAAATAACGACAGCTCTCTCGTGACATTGATAAACAACTTACCATAGCTGTAGAGTTTTTTAAAATCCCTGAAGCTTCAGCTGCTGCTCTGAATGGCAGAGACGCTTTCAATGTTTTTTTTTCTACTTCACATCATCTTGTGACTGGTCCGACCAATCCCAAACAAGCGCCCCCCTCCTTTAAAAGTTGGTCATAAATCTCTGCTCACTATTGTCCGACAGCTACGACAGTACTTTATGAAAACATATTATTATTTATTGTGCTGTTTAACATTTAATTGTTGCAAATAGCCCACTAAACGAACCGGTTCAAAGTTCTACATTAGTAACCTAGTAGTTACTTTGCAATGTATGTTTATATACAAAATATGTATAATATATCCAAATACTGCAGTTTAGCACATTAGTGGTACTACTCATGCTTTTTCAGATATGATAATATGATGTAAAAAAGGCAGAATCTCTAAAATGTCTGTTTCTTCTTTTTGTACACTATATTTATAGCCTCGTTACAGCCTCCCTCTCCGCCTCCACCTGTCTCTCACTCTATATATGTGTTTTGTCCTTTAGTTCTTAATTCTTTACTTGCACATTTGAAATAAGATATCGAAAAAGTAAATAAAATAAAAAAATACATGTGTAGGTGAGGTAAACCAACTACAGGTTTATTTAAACGCCGCACCCAAAAAGGATGAATATATATGTACATATACATTAAAAAAAAGCTAAATAATAAATAGAACATACCAAAGCAACACAAAATATCCATTTTACATGCATACCTTTGTCTAATGTCTAATCACATTCAACCACAATCACTGAATTAAAGTGACATTCGCCTGGTCTGAGAAAAAAAGATGTAATTCTCAGCAGGTAATACAATGCTGAATAACGCATCCCCACTGTAATTTGATTTATAGAGCTATATGATTCAACTGCGGTTATCTCCGCATATCGTGAGCAATTCCGCCTTAACGGTTTAGCATTACTGTCTGGTCTGATCTGAAATGCTTGAAAAAAAACCCAAAATAATACCGAAAGTTTAGAAATATTAAGACATTAATCAACGAAACCCTGCAAATGTTTATTCTACTGAGTCCAGTAAAACTTTGTCAAATAAATGTTAATACACCACGCTTTTCGGGTCATTCATTACACTTTAGTGGCCCCACGAATACGATTATCGTTTTAAACATTACTTTTTCGTAGAAATAATTTTTTCTGGTGGTTTATGCTTTACGCTGTGCGCGCTCCCGCGATGTGGCGTGCGTGTCTTGGCTGGCGTGCACAACTCGACACAACACCTCTGTGCCGCGCGGGGGCGGAGCTCCGGACTGTCTCGGCCGCCTCGCGAGGCTTCGAACGACACCGCATGCGTCATCAACAAGAGCCTCGATACCAGAGCCGTTTAAAGAGAAACAGCTTCAAATGGTCTTGCTCGAATCTTTTTGCATTTTTGCATTTTTTGCATTTTGCATTTTGCATTTTGCATTTTTGCAGTCTATGCTCGAAACACGCTTCATAAGAATCTTGCTTGACCACTCGACACACGCCTCGAAACCTCGACACAGCAGGGCACATCACTTCAAAATATCATACACCTCCCTGCAGAGAAGATAGTTTGCTGGAGCAGCGCTAAACCGCGTAAGTTATGACACTAATGTCATGGCTGGTAACATATCTGAGCTAATTGATGCGCTGCCTGATGTCCGCGGTGGTTCTGTCAAAGCAAGCGATTCATACACCTATTTGGAGATAAATAGCTCTGCTGGGTGTATTTCATCATTGTTTGTAACCCATAGAAGCAGTAACTGGTATTCATTTGTGGTCATTTGTTCCTGTACAAAACAAAATGGCGAGTGTTGTTATGGTGACAACACATAAAGTGTGTTTCTGAGAGCGAGACGGTCCTGATCTTTTTGTTTTCTATGACAGTGGTTCCCAAACCCTCTCCGGGAGTGTCCTGTCTGTTTTAGATCTCTCCAGCTGATTCACACACCGACTCCTTTTAACCACCATAAGCTGTTCAATAACAGGCTGATCATTTGAATTAGTTATGTTATTTAAACCTGCAAGACAAGCAGTGTGACCAGGTGTCACTCTTCATGTATGTGGGACTGCACCAGTGGTTGAATCTAACTAAGTACATTTACTCAAGTACCGTACTTAAGTACAATTTTGAGGTAGTTGTGTTTCCATTTTATGTAACTTCATACTTCTACTCTACTATATTTAAAGGCAATTATTGTACTTATTTCACTACATTGAGCTGACGGCTATAGTTAAACTTTTAGGTTAAGATTGAACATAAAAACATGATGAATTATAAGTAATTATATATTTATTTTAATTCTAATAACGGTGTCAATAAGTTAAAATGAGCATACCTTGAGAAAATGAAAGCCCTCCTTCAATAAAGGCATCAATAATAATCAAATCATAACACGCAAAACCCAGGCAGAAGGGTCTGAATTTTGGATAGGCAATTCAATCAATTATTTTTCCACTTAACATACAATTATCTATAGCAGGGGCATTCAACGAAAATCTAAAGAAAATTTCTTAAAGCAAAGGTCCGAAGATCATAATGTCTACCTATTTAGTTATGTTTAAGAAGCCTAGTAGTTGTATCAACTTCTGCACGTAACATAGCACTGATCACATATGTATGACTGCAGATAAGTATAATGTTCTCTCATTAACTGTCAAAGTAGAGCTGCATTTCAAAATGAGAGAAAATAAACAAAATGTGAAACTGCATGTTCAAATGTAGTGCTTAATTTAAAAAAAATTTAATTACCGATCACGTGATCGAGTTGGGACATCCCTAGTGTGAATAGTCATATCAGAACATGATCATTTATAAATTATGTTGCCTAATAGTAAAATCTGCCACCGGTGGAGTATTTCATGCATAGAAATAGAATAAGACTAGAACGGACATGTACTATAGCTGTTTTATCTTCCACTTTAGAAACTGGACAGTATTGTGGTGACATCAGAGTTCAACCATTGATTGTGACCTCTAATCTGTGTTGCAGACCTTTGCTGATGTGAACATGCCTAAAGATAGTGATGTCAGGCGGAAGAAAGCCCGTGAGGCAATGCGCCGTGTACGTGCAGCTGAATCAGACGAGGCAAGATCCGCGCGTCTGGCAATCCACGCCGCACGCATTGCTAAAAAGAGGGCAGAGGAATCACCAGAGGAGCGAGCAGCGCGACTGGCAAGCAGTGCTGCGTATGTTGCTAGAAAGAGGGCAGCAGAGCGCCGGGCCCGTGAGATGGAACTTCACACACTGAGCAGGACGGCACCGTATCGGCAGGACCTCAGGCCGAGCAAACGACCGGTTCCCATCAGGCATGTATGAGCTGACACTGTACCTGTGTTTCTGAGTTGTAACCCTCTAAAGAGCCTGCTGATAAGTTGGTTTCATAGTGTCAGGTGAACACAGCGGCTATCCACCTGTGATGGCAGCCACCTGTCACTTAAAGCAGTCACGTTGTCACAACAGTAATTGTCAATATACTGTAACAACTTTTAAATTGTCAGAAAATTGTGTCCACAGAGGTAAAGGGCGCCGGAAACAACAGAGAAGAGCCACATATGTGGCATCAGAGGTGTGCTGGCTCCAGGACAGGTTAGTTTGGATCTTTCTGAGGGTTGCAAGTTCAAATGTCTGTCAGTACTTTTATCATCTTTACCTCTTATTTTATTCAATCCCCCCTCTGTAATTTGTTCTTTTCAGTTTTGATGAGATGGAAGTCACCATTGAAGACGATGAAGGCATCAGTGTGAAGAACAGACTGTAATTTTATACTATTTTATGTAAAATACATATTGTATCTTCATTTCTCATTACTGTGCCTCATTCGATTCTATTATATTTTTTATTATCTAACAGATCTGACGTGGATAATGATGTGAAAACCGTTGTAGAGAGAAGTGAGCTCAGTGCTTCAGGAGATGATGACATCTACATACCATTTCTTCGTCAGAGGTACATGTTTGTCCTTGGGCTCCAACTAACTATTATTTTCATTATAGATTCATCTGCCGACTGTCATGTAAACATGATGAAGAATACACAGAATAAGAATTTTGTTTATCTCACAAACCAGGTGTGTCAGTCTGTTATTTTCTGTTAACAGCTCAAAAATGTCTGAACTTTTACTGGAATGTGAGGAAGAGGAGCTGG
This sequence comes from Serranus cabrilla, assembly GCA_903364295.1. Classification (NCBI taxonomy): domain Eukaryota; kingdom Metazoa; phylum Chordata; class Actinopteri; order Perciformes; family Serranidae; genus Serranus; species Serranus cabrilla. Next base: position 578,761 of record CAFUXE010000139.1, on the reverse strand, counting down.
AGCCCTGGCAGAAACACACTTTACATGTTCACTTGAAACAAGAGGATGATCAGAGGTGAGTAAACACAAACTGTACTCAAGTAGAAGTACTGTTACTTTGAGAAAACAAGTACTCAGGGTGGGGTGAAAACATAGACTGTAAAAATAACCACCCATAGGTTTCTGAAAAGCGCAAATGAAGCCATTTTGGCAAAGCTGACTGACCGGATAGGCAGAGAGCTGAAGCTCATGCGGGCTCAAGGACTATAACAAGCCCACCTAATGCGAAAAATATCTTATAATGCAACCTGACTGACAACAACAGAGAAAGCCTTTGCCTTGAATATCAAATTCAACTACTTTTGACTAGTGGATGATTGGACTCACCCACTTTAAAGGGAAAGCCATACAAAACATTCTGTTATGTTTGCCTTTCAAAATAATGAAGACTAGTTATAATTGAGTGGCATTAAAAAATACATAAAGGTATTTCATTGACAGATCTAGCTAGATTAATAGAATGTTTGTCTGCTGAAATGTCTGAGTATTTTGTATGTATTTTCAGGTGATGTGCAACGGGATATAAGCAGATCCTTCATCTCCTCAGAGCTGGTCAGCACACATTGACACCTGAGGCCTGTGGTGTGTCCAGACTTCTGATGTGCAGCAACTCTGTGTCCTCTCACAAACTGCAGCCAGTCCAGTCCAAGTCACAGACTCTTGATACTTGTCACAGACTTATGATATTGGTTCAGAGTGTTTAGAATTCAGAACAAAGTAGTGGGTTTAAGTGTTAATTTATTTTTTTTTTTAAAATAAATTAATTGATAATTATCCCTACCAAGCTGCTGGGAGCCCAGGACGTATTGCCTGCCTGCTGGAGGGAATGGAGGCACAGATGAACCACAGACCGTCAGCCCCTGCTGCAGTAAAATGAGTGTGTTCTAAAAGGAGTCTGGTAGGGAAACATTACTGGTTTGGATGCCTAATTTAAGCCATTATGTTCTTAATTTTGGGAATACACTTGAATTTGAATGTACTACTTGAAACATGAGTGATTTTTAAATGGGTTTTCATCTGTACAATCTCTTGTCAGTCAAAAATCTTTAGAAATTTGAAATGAAACAAGCCATCTGTCATATTTATATTTAGTGTCACACACCAGAGGAGCTAAGCTAGCTCCTAGTAATTCAATTGAATAAAATTAATATCAACAGCTGGTAAAATGTAAGAGTCAACATTTGGGCCTATTGCTGTAGATGTATATATGATGATAAATGCTTCAAGTTACTAGTGCTTTAGGAAAATGCTTGAATTTCACTCCTAAAAATTTGCACAGACTGTTTATTAGGGAAAATACACCCACATGGTGCATATCCATCAATACATGTCTGTTTCATGACATCGTTCACAGGTGGTGGAAGAAGTATTCAGATCCCTTAAAAAGAAAAAAGTACTAAAATCACTCCGTGGGGTTACACCACTACAAGTAAAAGTCTGGCATTCAAAACTAGAAAAGCACTCGGAGAGTACAGACCTCTGCCAAGGCAATAGGGTCATGTACCACAATGCACATTGATTATATTTAAAGCAAGTATTTGGGGAGCACACTGGCATTGAAATATTTCATCCACTAGATGGCTGCAGTAAGTGGAGGCAATATGGTCATTCCAGATAGTGTTCTGAATTACAGATCACCACCAAAATACACCTGTTCCATGGCAGTTAAGAAATATTAAGACATTAATCAAGGAAACACTGCAAATTTCATACCAATTATATCGAGGAAATGTTTATTCTATTGAGTCAAATAAAACGTTGTTGAATAAATGTTAGTAAACGATGCTTTTCGGGTCGTTCATTACAATTTAGTGGCCACACGAAAACGATTACATCGTTTTTAACACTACTCTTTCGTAGAAATAATTCTAATGTCTGGTAGTTTTCGCTTACGCTGTGCGCGCTCCCGCGAGGTGGCGTGCACAACTTGACACAACACCTCTGTACCGCGCGGGGGCGGAGCTCCGGACTGTGTCGAGCACGGACTTACGTCCGCAGCAGGCCTCCACAGACCGAAGCTCACCGTTATCTGCTGGTCGCTTCTGCAGCTGGTTGTAGATAATACCGACGTTAAAACCGAAATATAGTACACCTCCATGCAGAGAAGATAGTTTGCTGGAGCAACGCCAAACTGCGTAAGTTGTGACACTAATGTCATGGCTGGTAAAATATCTGAGCTAATTGATGCTCTGCCTTATGTCCGCGGTGGTTCTGTCAAAGCAAGCGATTCATACACCTATTTGGAGATAAATAGCTCTGCTGGGTGTATTTCATCATTGTTTGTAACCCATAGAAGCAGTAACTGGTTGTCATCTGTGGTAATTTTTTCCGGTACAAAACAAAATGGCGAGTGTTGTTAGTTGTTATGGTGACAACACACATAAAGTGTGTTTCTAAGAGCGAGACGTCCTGATCTTTTTGTTTTCTATGACAGTGGTACCCAAACCCTCTCCGGGAGTGTCCTGTCTGTTTTAGATCTCAACAGCTGATTCACACACCAACTCCTTTTAACCACCATAAGCTGTTCAATAACAGGCTGATCATTTGAATTATTTGTTATTTAAACCTGCAAGACAAGCAGTGTGACCAGGTGTCACTCTTCATGTATGTGGGACTGCACCAGAATGTAACTAAGTACATTTACTCAAGTACTGTATATGTTATTCTTGAACATTTAACATTAAAAAAACATACATTTAAGTGATTTTACTTTTTTTTAAAAACAACAACAACAAAACCTAATAACGTCAAATGAAGTTATTAAAATGAGCCATACTTTCAATTTTTTTTAAATGCCCCTAAAGTAAATGCATCAATAATAATAATCAAATAATATATTTGGAATAAATATAATAATCTCAGTGGGTTCATTTATCATAACAACTACTTTTGATGCTGGTATTTTTGTACTTTTACTTTTTAAGTTTTAAATGCAGGACTTTTACTCGTAGTGGAGTAATTTCACATTGTGGTATTAGTACTTTTACTTATGGAAGGGATCTGTATACTTCCATCACTGGACCTCACATCATTTTCATCCCTTGTCTCATACATTGAGATGATTTCCCGCATTTTGATAAGTAACAGAGTGTAGTCTTTGGAGGGCAATTATTTTATTTATTTATTTATTCTATGTTTTCGGCGCTAATAATGGCAGAATCCCATATTGCAAAATTGAAACCACAGCACATTGTCCGACATGAACATACTCTTCTTTATCCAAAATTTGGTTTGTCAGGACCTGGTAACCCTAAAGACAAGTCCAGGAGAGGTTTGGGAAGTAACAATAAGCAGATTAAACCAGAATTTAATATTTTATTCTGAAAAAATAAAAAAAAACAATCTTCCATTGTGGAAACTGGACAGTATTGTGGTGACATCACAGTTCAACCATTGATTGTGACCTCTAATCTGTGTTGCAGACCTTTGCTGATGCGAACATGCCTAAAGATAGCCGTGCCAGGCGGGAGAAAACACGTGATGCAAAGCGGCGTGCACGTGCAGCTGAATCAGACGAGGCACGATCCGCACGTCTGGCAACCAACGCTGCACGCATTGCTAAAAAGAGGGCAGAGGAAACACCAGAGGAGCGAGCAGCGCGACTGGCAAGCAACGCCGCGCACATTGCTAGAAAGAGGGCAGCAGAGCGCCGGGCCCGTGAGATGGAACTTCACACACTGAGCAGGACGGCACCATATCGGCAGGACCAAAGGCCGAGCAAACGACCGGTTCCCAACAGGCATGTATGAGCTGACACTGTACCTGTGTTTCTGAGTTCTAACTGAGGCTGCTTAAACTCAAAATTTTACGGTTCTGCTTGACTCAACTCTTTTTTGGTAGCAGTTGGTTTTATTTTCCACTGCAGATTATACCCATAGACTCTATAAAATGGACGTAGTCTCCGTATCATCACCAATGAGTCTCTGAAGATTCAAAATGAAGCCCAATGTGTGTGTCTCTTGCTGCTGCCATCTTGGCAGGGCCTAACTGATCCTAACCAATCAAACCAAGCACCCTACAAACCAAGCCCCCCATTGCTCCTTATGAAACACTCCTGCTGTAACCCTAACCCTAACCTGAGCATTGTTTGCTTCAAAAAATTGCTTCCTCGGCCGCCATTGCACAAGGGGCGTGGTTTGTAGGGGCGTGGTTTGTACTGTTCCCACGGCTGCTTGTAGGGGGCGTGGTTTGACCGTTCCCGTGGCTGCAGTTGGGTACTATTGAGGTGAACACAGCGGCTATCCACCTGTGATGGCAGCCACCTGTCACTTAAAGCAGTCATGTTGTATAAAAATGAAACCCTTCACAGTTGTCATGAATTGAACGGGGAAATTAGCTAAAGTTACAAAAACGTTTCTTGTGGCTTACTGTGTGTCGCAATTTTGCAGGCTGAGCACAGTGATGCTCTCTGACCAATCAGTGGTCTGCAGTGGCTTTATTTCCCCCTTTAGTGTCTGCTCCAAAGTCAAGTCAGCCGTACCATGCAGTGGAAAAAATAATGTGGTAGTACCCTATTTTTGTAGTGTAGCTAAACTGTCCTGTATTTTCACACATGAATCATATGAACAGATCACCTCTTTACTCTGTGGCTTCACCATCGAACCTCTCAGCTGATGTTGTGTCACACTAAGACAGTAAATGTCAATATGCTGTAACAACTTTTATATTGTCAGAAAATTGTGTCCACAGAGGTAAAGGGCGCCGGAAACAACAGAGAAGAGCCACATATGTGGCATCAGAGGTGTGCTGGCTCCAGGACAGGTTAGTTTGGATCTTTCTGAGGGTTGCAAGTTCATATGTCTGTCAGTACTTTTATCATCTTTACCTCTTATTTTATTCAATCCCCCCTCTGTAATTTGTTCTTTTCAGTTTTGATGAGATGGAGGTCACCATTGAAGACGATGAAGGCATCAGTGTGAAGAACAGACTGTAATTTTATACTATATTATATAAAATATATATTGTATCTTCATTTCTTGTGTCTGTGACTAATTTGATTCTAATATGTTTTTACTATCTAATAGATCTGACGTGGATAATGATGTGAAAATCGTTGTAGAAAGAAGTGAGCTCAGTGCTTCAGGAGATGAAGACATCTACATACCAATAATTCGACAGAGGTACATGTTTGGCTTTGGGCTCCCACTAACTATTATTTTCTTTGTAGATTCATCTGCCGACTGTTTTTTTTTCTTTTCCTTCAGTTCATCTATTAACAGCCTGGTCTATAAAATGTCAGAAAATAGTGAAAAATGTCCATCCGGGTTTCTCAGAGTAATGTTTTTAATGTTTTATTTGGTCAGTTCAAAATCCAAAGATATAGAATTTAATATAATATAAAATAGAGAAAGGCAGAAATGATTTTCTACCATTTTTTCATGAATTGATTATAAGAATATTTTTATTCTGTTGTTTGACTGTTTGATCATTTATTGCAGCTGTAGTGTCTTCTAAATAGAAAAATAGTTAGCTGTATTTTTTAAATCTTCCTTTTTACGACACATGTATATTGGAGTTATAACAATTGTGAATTCTGTAAGCAGAATCTTTTTATGTCTCACAATTTTACTTATTTCTGAGGGAAACAGGAGCAGCAGTACAGTAAAGACTTTACATACATATATTTATGTAAAACAGACAGTGATTCATTCAGTTACCAGATGCAGATTGATCATAAATTGCCTACTTAAGAATGATTCTGAACAAGAATATTGTTTAGTGTTGAACCATAAAACCACCTTTTAACTGAAGAACTGTCATGTAAACACGATGAAGAATACAACGAATAAGAATCTGTTTTTAAATGTTTTATATTACACAAACCAGGTGTGTCAGTCTGTTATTTTCTGTTAACAGGTCAAAAATGTCTGAACTTTTACTGGAATGTGAGGAAGAGGAGCTGGAGCCCTGGCAGAAACACACTTTACATGTTCACTTGAAACAAGAGGATGATCAGAGGTGAGTAAACACAAACTGTACTCAAGTAACACTGTTCACAGTTTTTCAGTTATTATTATTAAGTGTGCTCATCCTGTGAAAAATATCATATAATGCACCCTGACAGACAAAAACAGAGACAGCCCTTGCCTTGAATTTCAAATTCCACTACTTTTAACTTTTGACTTGTTATGTTTGCCTTTCAAAATAATAAAAAAAACAAATATAGTTGAGTGGCATTAAAAAATACATAACGATATTTCATTGACATATCTAGCTATAGTACTAGAATGTTTGTCTGTGTGCAGTTTTAACTTGATGAAATATCTGATTTGGTATTTTCTATGTATTTTCAGGTGATGTACAACGGGATATAAGCAGATCCTTCATCTCCTCAGAGCTGGTCAGCACACATTGACACCTGAGGCCTGTGGTGTGTCCAGACTTCTGATGTGCAGCAAGTCAGCAGCAACTCTATGTCCTCTAACAAACTGCAGCCAGTCCAGTCCAAGTCACAGACTCTCTGAACCTTTATTATAGCAACAGCTATGATAGTTCAGTTCACAAGTTAATATAATTACAAACAATTTGTGGTCGAGCTAAAAATGTGCCATATCCAAATGAAGAACAGGCTGATTACTTGCACATCAATCTGACTGTCAGCTCTTCCAACATGACGCCAGTCTGGGGAACTGTTACTTTATTTTCCAAGTTCATAAAAAAGAAAATTTTGTGAAAACTGGCCTTTTATTGACATTCCGTGTTAAGGGTACTGCTTTTAATGTAATTTATGTACAGTAAAATAAATTTAAAAAAAAAACAAACATTCTCGAGTGCTTCATTGATTCATTTTTCAAATGTATGATATTGGTTCATAGTGTTTATAATTCATAACAATGTAGTGGGTTTAAGTGTTTAATCTGATTTTTTTTTTCTCAATCAATTAATTAATTATTATCCCTACCAAGCTGCTGGCAGCCCAGGATGTATTGCCTGCCTGCTGGAGGGAATGGAGGCACAGATGAACCAGGTTTTCTAAAAGGAGTCCAGCAGGGAAACGTTACTGCTTTGGACACAGGGCGGTCAACACAAAATAAAAGTTCCTTTTAGTAACTTTGAGGGTTTTGAAAAACTTGAGGTTTGGAAAATGCCTAATTTAAGCCATTATGTTTGTAGTTGTAGGAATTTGAATGTACTACTTGAAACATGCTTGATTTTTAAATGGGTTTTCATCAGTACAATCACAATCAAAAATCTTTTAAAATTTGAAATGAAACGATCCATCTGTCATATTTATATTTGGTGTCTCACACCAGAGGAGCTAAGGTAGCTCATAGTAATTCAATTGAATAAAATTAATAGCAACAGCTGGTAAAATTTAAGTGTCAATATACATTTGGGCCTATTGCTGTAGATGTATATATGATGATAAATGCTTCAAGTTACTAGTGCTTTAGGAAAATGCTTCTGTTTTATGACATTATGGTTCACAGGGGCAGTGGTGGAAGAAGTATTCAGATCCCTTAAAAAGAACTAAAAGTACTAAAACCACACTGTGGAATAACACCACTACAAATAAAAGTCAGGCATTCAAAACTTAAGTTAAAGTACGAAAGTAGCTGCATTAAAATATACTCAAAGTATCAAAAGTTAAAGTGCTTATTATGTGGAATGACCCAACTATATTTCAAATATATAACTGACTTAATATTAATGATACATAACAAAGCGGTGAAATCCATAAAAATCACATTATCAATTAATTCATAAATATTAAAAATGTTCAGTTGTATGTTCAGGCTTATGTTCATGCTATGTAAAGGCCATTTGGCTTTCTTTTCTTGATTGTATGTAATTTTGTTTCATTTTGTTTGAAATACCTTTATATAACATATTTTAGTTTTCAGGGCGTGTGCGTGTGGCGTGTGCACGTTATCACCGGAACGCGTCCACCGGTTTAGAATACGTCATCACTGAAGCGCGTGCTCGCCCTTCCTCGCTGAGAGTTGTAGTTGTGAGATCCGAGCCAACGTTAGCTTGTAGTTTTATGCCTCGACAGGCTAAATTAGCTGGCTAACTGGCTTCCACAGCTGGATAAATCATCACTGTTGCCCATACATCATCTGAAAGGTTTTCATCTTCTGGCGAGGTAGTGTTAAGATACCAGTTTTTACTTTTACTTATTCTCTTTTGACAGCGAGGAGCTAAAATAAACAAACGAGCTAACGTCCATCTGAACGTTAACTAACAGTTAGCTGCTGTTAGCTAGGTCGGTGGCCAACTATGTAACATCAGTTAACTAGATATTTTAATAACTATATCGCCGTTAATGTGCAGCTAGAGTCAGTGGAGCTTGTCGTAATGATATTTAAGTTTGGTCAACATGTTTCGGCTCTGCCCAAATGGATTTTGTTGGTCACCAGCCGGGGATGGAAACATTTACCCTGCTATTACTCAGAGCCTCTGTGCGACCAGCCCTCCTGTGTTTGACAGCTACTTAAAATATGTTGTTAGAACTTCCTAATAAAAGTTGTGTCTTATCTTGTGTTTCTCTTTTAGATCATGGACTTCTCGGTGAGTACAAATGATTACGCAGTGGTTAAACAGATCTTTTAATTGCATACAGGCAAAGTCACTTTCCCTTTCTCTTCTACTTTAGCTGGCAGATGCTTTGGGAGACGACAGCCCAAGCAAGGCAAAGAATATAGGGAACACTAACCCGACTGCCCCCGCCAGCAATCCTCCACCTCCTGCAAACCCAGGATGGCCCGGTTCAGCCCCAGGAGCCCCCACCCAGCCCTCAGCTCCGGCTGACTACGCTGGCGGATCATCAGGCCCTGGGGCGCCAGGGCAATTCCCATTTCCCTCTGGTCCTGGGGCACCAGGGCAATACCCAGGACCTCCTTCAGCACCTGGCGGGTTCCCCCCTGGTCCTGGGATACCTGGACAATACCCTGCACCAGGAGCTCCAGGTCAATTCCCCTCTAGCCCTGGGGCTCCTGGGCAGTACCCTGGGCAGTACCCTGGGCAGTTCCCTGGGCAGTACCCACCTGAAGGAGCTCCAGGACAACTACCCGGAGGCCCTGTTCCTTACCCAACTGGACCATTTCCTTCTGGCCCTGGGGCTCCCCCTGGGCCTTATCCAAATGTGCCTTTTCCAGGGAGTCAGCCAGGAGGAGGCAATGGGATGTACGGGCCAGGTGGTCCAGGTGCATTCCCCCCTCCAGCTGGCCCCGGCTCTTTCCCTACCTACCCTACTGGAGGCTTTCCCCCAATACCCACTGGTTCATGGGGTCCACCTGCAGGTGGAGGCTTCCCTCCTGCTCCTGGTCCCTTTGGTCCTGGGCCTATGGGTCCATACGGTGGGCCTGCAGCTCCAGGTGGCATGCTGGTGAGTACAAACACAGTTTACAATTAACATTATGCTTGCTTGCTGCATTTCTTGGCTGGTGTGTTTTGTGCTATTGTGCAGTGCAGCATCTCTTTGGGTCTGGCAGTGTTTGGGATTCAGGGCAGGAAATTACAACTATTTGCTATCTACACTACCAACCAGGTTACCTGCTAATATTTGAATATGAAAAACAGAATGCATCAAATTCAGATTGTGTATTTCCAAAAACAAAATGTATCCAGTTTGAACATCACAATAGACACCCTCTTAACATTTTCAATTGAATACATGTGTCAAAGGATACAAAAATTGTGTTTTATTTACATTTTAGACAACGTGCCAACATTGTTGAAATCAGGGTTCTAGAATATTCAGTGTGACTGGTGTGATGTGGTGTCTGTCTAACACTGCTGCTGGTTTCCTGTTTTCTTCTTGATGGGATTTACTACAGGATGTCACAGGGCAGGATTTGGATTATTCTTTTCTGTTTCTTTGGCTCTGCTGGGGCAAAAAGCAAAACATAAAACATAAATAGAAAATATTCACAAGTAGTTATCAAAAAATGTATTCTTGTCTTTCAGCCCAGATATAATCCACCATATAAATGAAAGCAATGAACTCAACTTTTCAGTCGGACAAGGACGTCACTTCCAGAATCAACTTATGGTTTGATTAGGCTACAATGTAAATGTAACATGGACTTTATATACAGTTAGGGTTTGTGTTCAATTTGCATGGGGATTGTATTGTTTTAATGAAGTGCAATAGGGTTTCAAATTACACAGAACTCATGTTTAATGTACACTTTTATTCTCTGATAAAATCACAAATTGATTATGTGTATGCTCATCAGTATTTCTACACCATTTTGTCACTTTTGTACGTTACAGATTATACTAAAGGTCTTTTTTGTAATGATGCTCAGACGTCAGTTTGTGAAGTTGATGACTTGTAGTAAAAAAAATGTTGAAAACTCATGTTACTTTCTTTGACTTTTTCTTGACTAGTCATTGTGAATTGCGTAAGAGTGTCGAAGTACATGCAGGAGATGGTGACTCATTGGGGTGTTGCATTAGGAATGTGGGCAGGGTCAAAGCTTTGAATAATGTTTAACTAAAAATATCCTCACTATTATTAAGTACTTTGCTGTATACCATCAAGTTGAGAGTATTTGTGATGAAATGTAAACACTTCTGCTTGTGCACCTGGGGATATTAACAGGGTAATCACTGTTTACACTTGTGTATTTTTGCTTAATAAAACAGCAAGCCATAATTTGTCATGCTGCATTTTTAACTAAACAAAGCAAGGTAAATGTCTGTTTGTGAATTTAAATTTAAATATTGCTTACAGATGGTGCCGCATGATCTCCCGCTTCATGCCGGAATAATGCCACGACTTTTAATCACAATAGATGGGGAGCCTGTTCCTGGTGGAGACAGGTATGATCAACAGTCATCCTCAAGTATTAATATTGTTATTTATCTTTTATTATTAATTGCACAGTTGAAGAATGATTAGTTGTCAGCAGCATTCAGTCCTGATCTTTTTTTTCCCTTGCAGGTTCCAAGTTGATTTGATCAAAGGACCAGATGTCGTATTTCACTTTAATCCTCGATTTCACGAGCAAACAATTGTCAGAAACTCCAACCTGGGTGGATGTTGGGGACCAGAGGAGCGGGAAGGAGGCTTCCCGTTTGAACAGGGCCGCCGTTTTGAGGTAAAGAGCTATTAAACTGTAGCTTATATTTGCAAACTCAAAAAAAGTCCCTATTTTAAATGTAATTGAGCCCTTTGATGCCTTTTCTGAGAACCACACTGAAATCATTCCACCAGATTCTATACTGAAACCCACAAATACAATTAGTGGCACTATGTACTTTTTTGTTACTGTATTAAAATAATAATGCACATTGAAACATGAAAACCATATCAGATGTGCATTAACAAGATGACACCATGTGGCCATCAAATATTACTGCACATTTGCAGTAATATTTATGTGCTCAACACTATTTACATTTGCAATGGTAATGCACACCGTTGGGAATTTTACTGTGGTGTATTGGATTTTGCATAGACAGTGTTCCTACAGTGTTTTGTCCATCTACCAGCAGATGAGTATCTCATCACGGTTCAAGATGTTTATTGTTGTGTGAAATACTTTCACTGGGAGAAAACTATGAATAGTAAATATATATAGACCTGAAAAATGTAATAAAATAAATTATACTTACAAATAGTTTCAACACTCCATGATAACTTGGTTTGTGTCTCTCTTTGGCTCCGCTTGCAGCTGAAGATCCTTGTAGAGGAGGACTCGTTTAAAGTGGCGGTGGACGGCACCCACCTGCTGGAGTACGAGCACAGAGTCGGCGGGCTGGAGGAAGTGACCCTGCTGCGAGTGACTGGAGACATCGTCCTGCACAGTGCAGCCCCGAGCATGATCTGAGCCTCAGAGAAACCACATGCAACACAGGAGACCTGGATCACACTTTACCACCGTATTTGAAACCCTTTCAAATACCTTGATGGAGTTTGTGAGACAAAATAGTCAGTGAAGCGCAGTCTTTGCCCACCTGGCACTTTGTCGTTTGTTACAGAACAGATGGCAGGTCTGCACACTATAATCCCTTTCTCTTTTTTTTGCTGGATGATATCTCTTTTTTTGCCGCTCACAATCCAATATATTTTATGACATAACAGTATAAACTAATGAATGACATAAAGTGCTTCTAAACCAGGCATTTCAAGGAAAATACTAATTTATACCTAATGACAAGATTGTAGGCCAAATGGAACATATTTTCCAGTAGTATGCTGTATTTTGTTTACAGTACGTGTCTGTTTTATTATTCTGTTCTTTATATCAAGATCTTGATAACTTGACTTTGTAATGCATGAGAGTGTGATGCTGAAAATCAACTCTGAGACTCACTGGCCTGTTAACCTTCAGTAGACTGATGATGAAGTTTCTTAAAATGTATTTATATGCCGACGTAGAGCTCTGACTTTCTTCAGTGTTAATCCTCCTGAGCTCTCGGACTGGAGGGTCGCGCAGTGTGTGTTACGAATTATGATTTCATGTTGAAGTCAAATCTAATGGTAAAATAAAAAAGTGAGGTTTTAATTAAAGTAAATCGTTGTGAAGTGGAGGGATGGAGTCTCTGATCTGTTGCCAAAGATCACAGTGGTACAATATTTTGAGATAATTAAAAATAAAGGGCAACAATCAAATAATGACTGATAATGCTGTTTGATTCAGAATATTGTACACCTTTCATGCGCTGCCTGCCTGTGCACATAATAAATACTAGTTTCCCCGTTCCCATTCTTTGTTTTACCCCAAAATGGAGAAAGTTAAGGTGTCAAAAGGTCAGGTTTTTAATACTGATGTGCATTTGATGTATTACAATGATAGAATGTATATCATGATTAATTAATTTATATAACAATTTGTTGACTGGAGCTCAAAGTGCTTTAAAGATGAACGGACAGAAAAATGTAAAGTAATTTATTAAAAATGGTTTATCGTCATTAATTAAATATTTCATAAAAACAGGGAATAAACTTATTAGAACTTAATGAGTTTAATACATCTCAATTAACGAGAAATTAAAACGTGACTGCAAGCTCAATAAAATTACAGATATAGATACTTAAAATATTAAATACGTTTTGATGTAGAAGTAACATTGTAAATGTTATTTATATATGCAAACATGTATGTGTATATATATATGAAATCATGACATAAATAAATGTGTCATATCTCAATAAATAAAAGGTAAAAAATAATCAGTCTTCAAAACAGTCACAAATTGCTAAACAGGATTGAACCAGGGTTAAAATTTTTAAGGACCTTAAAGAGGTAAATAACAGACAGATATAATAATACAAAAGTAAAATGCCCAACAATAATAAAACCAAATAGATATGTAGGAATAAAAAGGTATACTAGCATTAATAAAAAGATCCATGTAATCAAATACTCATAGTAAATATCACAGTTTTATTGCCAAGTAGGTTTGGGATTTGTCTTGATGGTGTGGTACATAACAATAAACACTGTGCAAAAGTGTGAGAGATAAATACATAAGAGAGAGAGAGAAAAAGAAGCTGTGTAGTTTTGTGCAGTTATATGCAAAAATATTAACCAAGAGATGTGCAAAAGTTGACATAACTTAACTTTTACAGTATAAAGTTTATGTGCATGTGGCTGGATAGTAAACAAAACAGAGTACTGAAATATAGATATAGATCAAAGCAAGTTCTCGAGTCAAAAAATGCAGCTTAAATAGGAAAAGATAGTACAAACAGTACAAACAATATGTATAAATATGTTAAATAAGTTAAATGGACGTACCATTAGTATTAAAGTACTAGACATGTTCGTGGGAGCCAAGTGTTTGTATTTTTCATCAGTTAAATTCAAAGGTCGGCCTGCAGTTCCGCTTCTCTCCATAAGGGGGCAGCACAACCACAAACCACCGCCTGCACCGGAGGAAGCAAATCGAAACTCCTCAATGAGTTCACCTTCAGATAAATAGTTTGTCCCTACTCCTCCGAAGAACAATTGAACCGTTTGCGCTGTCCCGGCAAAATGAATGGCTCTCTGCATCCTTCGTCCAACGCGGTGGACATAAAACTGAAGCGAGGATCGGCAGGTAAGTGCGCCGGATAACCTGACGCACAGTTAGCGGCTAGCGCTGCTAGCTCACGCTACGTAGCAGCAAAAATCAACGCTGTCAAGCTAAGTGTGTATCCTGAAGCTAACGGCTAATTAGCGAGTCAAAAAGAACCAAAAACACATCCCACCATGTATAAACGTGAAGTACAAGTAGAGGAATTGAGTTGTGGAAGCACGCAGTCCTCTAACAGGTTAGTTTTATTGAAAATTGTTATTATTTTTGCACTTTGGCGCTGTTAAAATCTTTAAAAGTGACGTTACTGCTCGGCCTGTCAGATTCTAACAGACTTTCTATTGAAGCCAGTGGATAGTTAGTGTTTATTTAGCTTCATGAGAGAGTAACGTCTGATTTACACTTGTTATGTAACATTTTCTGAACTGGTGTCTGTCTTCTGTGAAGCAGTGTAGTGTTGGAATTATTTCTTTTGTACTTTGATCCATTGAGATACATGTCATAATTGAATCAGCAGCCCACGTATACAATTAAATGTATGCCTATTGAATTTTACTCAGAACATCTATCTTATGCCACTGATACTATATTTTTTTTTTCCAGGATTGGGATTCAATATAGTTGGGGGCGTGGATCAGCAGTATGTAGTGAATGACAGCGGCATATACGTGTCAAAAATTAAAGAAGATGGAGCTGCAGCTTTGGATGGAAGACTGCAGGAGGGGGACAAGATCCTGGCGGTAAAAAATGTTCACTTTTATCAAGTTTTTCCCTTTGAATCTTAGTTTTCATTTCTTTAAAGGGACAAATTGAAACAATCTTTACACAACAAAGTCATTTCCAGCATGAAAGAACAGGAAATTAGGCCATTTGTAGCCAAGTCAATGTGAAACTCTTTAATTCTCCCCAGGGGGCAATATGAGGAGTAGTACAGTGACACACTATAGGAAAACAAATATGTTTAAAATGCAAATATTAGCTGTACACAACATGCTATGGTGCAATATATGCATGCAGAAAATAAGCTGTGCATATATATCTATACAACCTTTATTAAGGACAAATTTAGATTAAAATTTCTGCTCCAAGAGCAACCAGGCCAACAAGGCGGCATGAACATCATAACAACAAACACAGCTGCCAAACATTATCTGCTTAAAATGCAGCAAAAAGACAACCGTTAAAATGCATTAAAGGTTCAATTTCCGTATCGCAATCACAGTGATATGAGGATAATATTAGTGAATCACATTGTGATAATGGTGATAATGGAACTAGGCACTATTTTTTTTAGATGTCATCAAATTGAAAGTGAAACTAATGTTTGACAGACTGAAGTTCAGCCATTACAATTGAAGGTGACATTGAATAAAAAGCACTTCTTTACTGTTTTTGTTTTTGCGTGTGTGTGGGTCGTGTAGATCAACGGAGTCAAGCTTGAGGATCTGACACATCGAGCGACAGTGGACCTGTTCAGGACAGCGGGGGAGGACGTGGAGCTCCTTGTTCTGAAAAAGGTGAGACGGATTCTTTTCACTGTATTCACACATTAGTTTGAGCACAGACACATTTCCAGCAGACCTCCATGAAGGCAGCACAGGAGTTGGTTTTTAACATGACCCTCAGTATTCAGATATTTCAAATATTTTTGTGCCTTGTTTGGACAGAAGTGTACTGTAGTTGCTCCTCCACATCCTGTAGTTAGTCTGACAAAATTAATCCACTGAACACCTGATATTTGTTCTCAGCTGCCACACTGTGAGCAAATACATTTCCAACCACTTATATTACCACTAAAATTACTAATTAGTCACTGTTTTGGCTTTGATGACTTAATTTTACTCTTTAAAGTCATACCAGTGGTTTCACATGTTAAATCCATAGAAAATTGTATGAAATATTTCTATCTATCCGTTTTCTAAAGCACAACATACGTTTTTACAATAAAGACATTTCATTTAAGTTTTCTGAGGAGAGAATTAGTAAAGGACCCAGCATGCCTAAAATAAAATGACAGCAGCAGCATCTTTACAGTGGAAGATCTGGGGGCTGCAGTCAACACATTTTTAATTTTCCAAAATTGACAATCCACCTCTCTATTGTAGCTTTGGAGACTTGGATTTCACTCTTAAAGTCATACCAGCGGTTGTACAAGTTTCACCCCTTTAACGTTGTGTGAATTTAGTTCTAGCTGTCCATTTTCTAAAGTTCAGCATATGATTTTACAATAAAGACGTTTCTTAGGTGTGACAGACGATGGTTCAGTCTTCCGGGAAGAGAGTCATTAAAGCATCTTTTCAGAGGCTGCACTCTATATTTTACAAAACTGACAGTCCGCCGTTCTTGGGCTCTCTGTGTTTTCATTGTTTACATATTTACTTTGTGACTCCTTGTATGTACAGTGTACGGCGCATCATAGAAATGCCTTTTGGAAAAGACTGTTTGAAAGCATGCTCTGTTATCTCTTATTCAACAACTCGTCTTTATGACTTGGGGTCAGAATACGTCATACACGCTGGTTCACCTCAGCCTTTAGACTGTGCTGGTAAATATTTACTTTGTTAATGCAACAAGTTATCAAATTCACACATTTTTATGCAGTGAGTGTTACTGTGTGTTTGTCATTTCATTCATTATGCAAAGGTGTGTAGCTGTTTCAGGTATGTGTATGCTGAGTTTCATGCACCAGAGGCTGAAAACATATATGCTCTGTTTAATGGCCAACAGTGGCACAGATTAAGGTTTAAATCTGATGCATCACTACTCACTAAAGTTAAACCAAACAAACAGTGGGTGACTCCAGTCTGTCTGCATTTTTGATCCACACAGATCAGATCAGAGGTCTGTGCTAACAGGCAGGTTCAACACATCCAGGGTATCTTTTGTTATCTGACTTCACTAAATTTAACAACCTCAATCACAGTGAGCAGTCACATGACGTTTGTTATCAGCTCTGTAAGTCAACAAAGGCATTTGGTCCAAGTCACAAGCAAATCTCAAGACATTTTGCCTTCAGTGAGTCGAGTAAATCAAGTCGTCTCCTCACTTAAGGCCAGTGTAGTCCCAAGTCAAGTCACAACAGTAAACACAATTTTGAAACTGATAACGTCCATTAAAGTAACAAAAGTAAAAATACTCTTTATGCAGAATGGCCCCACTGACTCAAATAGCTGGTTCAGGTATTGATGAGAATCGGGCCAATCTCTTAAATTCATTTCTTTGTTATATATTTTCTTTTTTTTTATTATAATAATTACCTACTCAGTTCAGATATCAGTATTTGTATCTGCACTGAAAAAGTCACTTGGTCCCCCCTTCACACCTCTGGCACATTCGGATTGCAGGTGAAATGTCACAGAGGCCTAAATATAGCTGTCTGCGAGGGGCTACAGGTTAGTCCGTCCCTCTGAGGAGAGTCTAAGAGAGATGATTGGTCAGTAGGCGGAGCTTCATTTCGGTTACATGTTAGCCAACATTATAACCCTGAAGTTACCTCTGGTGCATTTCACCTCTGGTGCAGCTTTAATATTCACCCTGTTTTTATATCTGTGTCTTGCAGTCTTCCCATCACATGAACGGACCCACAGGCTCACAACCCGAACACAAATCTCCTGTGTCTTCTCTGGGAATACTGGCTGTTTTAGCGGGAGCCGCAGCCGTCTGTGCTTTCCTTTACATGCGACAACATAGGAGGCACTTTTAACCAAGCCGATCTCATCTGTGTATTATTTTAAGATCAAAAAACGTCGCTAAGGGCCAAAGAAAAGAACGAGGGAACAAACTCTAAACAGTAGACGTTATCTATTTTTTGATTAGTAGCTGTTGGGGTCGACGATGAGTTTCTCCATGGTTATGTGTATGATGTGATTAATGGTAGCTTTGACACCCTATGCAAAAGGATGCTCTTCCACCACAAGGATAACTTCAAATATGTAACTTTGTGATTGTAAGGAGTAGAAGAAGGATGCATGCATGACATTCCTGCTGCTGGGCTGAGCTGGGCTGAGCTCAGGCAGAAACAAGCAGCTTCGTACACAGTATGCAGAATAGTATTAAACCCCGGGTCCAATCAGACCGGCTTCAGGGTGCATTCACAAACTGAGAGGCAGTGTTGTGTTCAGTCGCTCGTAGCCCGCTCTCCATCACTGAATGGCACATCTGTGTGAGGGCCCACGAGAGAGGAACTCACTGTACTTTCAGTTTGTCTGTGTTTAAAAATTAATGGTTTGATTTTCATTTTGCACTGTTGCACAGAATCATGGGAGGAGCGGCGTTTCAAAAGCCCGCAGTTAATGTGATTAAACTGTGTCCCGTAATGGACTTCAGAGTGCCTTTTTTCTGTCTATTCCAAGTAATGGTGGTGTTGCTGCTCCTTTATCATGATCAAAGTGAAAATCAACCCACTGCGTCCATTAATGCATTAAATTAAAGGATGTTGCTGGCAATAATCTCTATTTTCTTTTTGTCAACAAGTCCTGTGAAAAGCCTCAAACCAACAGGGAGAAGCCCTTTTCTTCAAATCTTTGAAAATAAATGTATATAGTTACTTTTTCAGAAATGGCTCCTTCAAAATCTGGGGCACTGTAGTTTTTAGCAAACGTTACTCAAACAGGATGAAACAGTTCATTTGTTTGGCACTATTTTCAGCTGCGGGTGGATACACATTTGGTGCTCTAGTGGGTGTTTACAGCAGCAGGACTTGAAATAAACTACAGTGCCAGGCTTAACGGTAGTTTTTGGGCCATAAACGGAGCTCCACGGTGTATAGAAATAAGATTAATCAGACAATAATTGTTCATAAACGAAGTCCAGTGTGAGTTATCATCTTTTAATGGGATTTGTTGACAGAAAATGACAGATTTCACCAGATGTTTCCTTGTCAAAGCATAGTACACATGTTCAAAGTATCACCAAGTAGTTTCACTTTGAAGAGTTTATTATAAAGTGTCACGCGGTCACTCAGGGTGAACCATTAAATCTTTATCTCAGAAGCAAATCATTCCTTAATAAATCTCTCTCTCTCTATATATATATATATCTATCATGTTGTGAGCAGCTGGTTTATTAATGCTCAGTCGCAGCTGAACTCTCTGAGAGACGCCGCCATGTTTGTGTTGGGCATCACAGCCATTTTTAAACATTTTGCATCGAGGCTTATAATGACGTGTCACTTTCTGCTCAGTGATAGATGAGAAATGGTTTGTGATGGAGGACATGAGTTGTTCATTTGTGTGAAGGATCAACAGCTTAATACTGAAAAGCAGCTTGAGACAGTTCAATGTAAATGAGAGTTAAAAAAAGAAAAGAAATTAGTTGCTGTCAACTTTAAAATGTTTTTTTGCACTAGCCACAATCATGGAACTCCTCCAGTAGCTTCCATAGAACAGATGAATAAGTGAATTGTGTGTGCTGGGTGTATTTGTCTACGTTTGTAAGTCTATCAATTATCTGGCTGATTATGACTGAAAGTGGCTGTTAGATTTGACTGTAAATACTCATGTCACTCTGCTGAGTGGGATTGTGAATATGTGCAGAATGCCAGAAACGCAGATCAGAAGCACTAGTAAATGATGCAAAATACTCTGTGTTTTACATCCAAACACCTACTGTATTAAAATTTATGTTGAATAAAGCTGCTTTTGACTTTTCATTGCAAAAGTTATGAATGCGTAGTTAAAATCTTGATTTACTGCTAAAAAAATATAAAATAATACCTATGTCTTCTCATAATTTTGATATTTAAATATATCTTAGAACTTTGATTTAGTACAATGTTTAGTAGATTTTCTGTAGATTTTTTTAGCCGTTTATTAGATACAGCTGAAAAGTTTCTAAATGCTACGATAAAATCACAATTTACGGTTCAAAAATGTATTTACCTAATCAAAATTATGAGATATAGGTAAGTACTGTCATGATTGTGAATGTAAGGAGAAAATATTGTATTAATATTTCATTAGTGTGAATACATACATATCATTTACTCTGAAAATTGAATAGATTTTTGGGATTCATTTTAAATTTGGCTGAAGCTAAATCTGTAAAGGTAACAAACAATAGCGTAAGACCGGATGTTGTCAATTTATCTTCAAATTAAAAGTGGCAATTGCGACGAAATCCTAAAAAAAAATCTAACAGTTAAATATTACAGTTTGTATAATGCTGTTTATTATTAGCATAACATTGAATGGACGATAGGTAACTGAACGACTACAATTAATTATGATGCAGATTAGCATTAATGTTATATATTTTTTTGACAATTTGATACAAAAAATATTTTTTAACTACAGATACATATCATTACTATCTTTATATATAACATGTGATTATATGTAACGAAGTGTAATACATTTTCAGGACTTGACTAACAAAGACTGACACCGGATGTTGCCAATGTACCTTCAAATTAAAATGAATTTGCAACAAAACCTGATTTATTTATTTTTGCTGATATGATACAAAATAACCCAACAACCTTGAAACCTGTTGGGTTAATATTTACATTTTAACTTTTCTTTTTACTAACTCATTTTAGTGTTCTCGTCTCGTGTTAAATAAAGCACTTTGACAAACAAAACAAACCTGTTTGACCAGCGGATGTATAAAATAAAGTGAATTGCTTTGTTGAATGTGTGGTAACGGTTTTTAACGGTCGCTTTCAGGGGAGCTTAAACAGCGCCGAGGTGAAAATTAAGCCTTTTTCAGCAGGACTCTGGTTAACAGAAATAGTAAAGTGGTAGTCTTTTGTAACAAAATGTGCTCCTGTACACCCACCAGCAGCTCTGTCTCCCATCAGCTGTTGGAGGATGTTGCCTCGGAGGCAGATATGATGTAATCTAAAGCTTCAGTCCCAACAGGAGAGAGAGGCAGAGGGAGGCAGAGCTGGATAACAACCCGCACCATACGGATGGATCTCGGCTGCTTTTTTGCACTTTTTTAAAAATACATCTGAAAACCTTTTTAATCGGAGCTTGTTTTCAGCGAACGGGTACCGAGCCGTTGGAGGAGTCATGCCGCGGAGGTTTGTCCCCTCCCGACGAAGAGGATGCTGGATGCGGAGCAGCAGTAGGAGCAGCACCGGCCGGGGATGCTGCTGGTGAACTTGACTCCCCCTCTCTCCATCAGCTGTAATCAACCACCATGGCTCAGGAGTGCTCTCCCGCAGCCGCTCCAACATCCTCCGTGTGAAAATGGCCCGCACTCCGCCTGCATCATCGACATCAGTCCGCCCTAGTTGTCGCCTTTTCGCCCGTGATGACAGGAGGGCGCCTGCTTCAGATCACCACACTTGCAGGCCGTTTATTTCCATAGTGGGACTTATTACCGCGTCTGTTATGGCATTTTGAACTGTTGTGGTTGCTTTAATTCCGCAAATACACCTCCTACCAGCATCGATTTCCCCCTACAAGAGATATTTTTGGAGCCGGGAGATGGGCCGCGTCCACTGCTGCACTTCACTGTGCCCTGATCTGAGTGTCATGCTTTCCTTACCTCACAAGCCACAATGCATTCGTGAATAAGCCACTTTCGGGACATTTTTACTCTCCTTTTTTACTCTAGCCACAGTCCATGCAGTAGTCGCCCTGCAGGGGGGAATGAGCAGCCTGCATCCCTCCAGCAGACGCCTGCCCTCTGCTCCTGCTGTCCACCGCGTGGCCCTGTGACTTCAGAGGGGTGTGGAGGTCCTGACGACCGTAAAACGTGGAGGGTGGGGACGTTTGCCTTTCCAGCTCAGGTTTAAACCATGGCCAATGAACCTGTCATCCTTAACGTGTATGATATGGTAAGTAAGAGTCCATCTCAGCCAAACTACTTTTTATTAGTATTTTCTTGTGTCTGCCAGGGCTATTTGTAACCTGACACCTGCAGGGGAAGTGAATGCACCACTAGAAATAGCAGGACCACTACTGTACACACCTGTTTCACAGGAGCACCTCACAGCTATTTTAATGTTGGAAAGACTCCAGTTGGACTCAAATATAACATTAAAAAACAGTCAGTGTTTGCCTACAGCATAACACTGTTTATATAAACCCACAGTTGTGTGTGGATCATTTTCCCTGTGCTGACAAATGCAAATATTGTCACTTTAATTCTACTCCTGTGGGCTTATAAAAACTGCTAAATTACAATATTTTAAATGGAATTGGTGAACACAGTCACACCCATCTTGAAACATTTAAGGCCTGTGTAGCTGCCCACATATGTCCTTATCTGGCTCCCTGCAGACATGCACCATTCTGCTTTATCTGTCATTATTTAGGAGTAACCAAATTTGCATAAAAAAGTAAGAACGTTCAATGACGTTAGAACATAAAAAGAAAGCATGGAAAGATTTGAAAATTCAGTTTCATACTCCAACTTCATTTAAACAAGAGCTTCCCTCAACCCTGTGACCTCTGTCACCGTGCCTGCAGCTCACATGATGCACACGCTTACAAAAAACACACATGTACGCAAATCAACCCACACACACCAGGAAAGGACAAGAGTCTTCATTCAGACAAGTGCCCACTGCCTGGTCCTTTCAGTCTGTGCTGCTGAACAGCCTCCTGTGTGAACATTATGCAACATGTTGCTGTAAATCCACTGAATTACTCCATCTGCACCAACACAGTTGTGATATTGTGGAGCATATACTGCGAACTTCAGCTCCACATATTTAGAATTTTAAGCAGTACATATACAATTCATAAACTGTTTGAAACACAATAATGTGGTTGTAGGCAGATCTAAAAATGCTATAGGTATATAACTAATAAACAGCTCATGAAAGATATAATATAGCTGTAATTAGGCCTGTCACAATAACCATACCACCTATTTTCTCCATATATAATAAGGATAAATGATATTTTATCGTCATTTTAAGGAGATTGAATGCCAAAGATATGGTGATAATATAATATAATTATAATGTAAGTACACCCTTTTTAAAAAGCAATGAACTTTGAATTGTGAAAGCAGATGAGAGGACAGACACCCAAGTCTCATAAAGGTCCGGAAAAGAAACACAACAGGCAGTTACATACAATATATGGAGATAACCTCTATAACTTTGGCTTATTTTGATACGTTTTATTTATTGTGACAGACTTTACAAAACTCACGTAGTCATTCTGAGCTCCTGAGTTCTTGACCTTGAAAGTAGTAGTAGTAAAACCTTCCTAACTCAAAGTCAATTTATGGATTTCTTCATGAGCTTTCCACTGCATCTTGTTATGAGAGGGAAGTATTGAGTACTTATGTCTGTAATAAATATCATTATAGTAAGTAATATAGATGCAGAAGTGCTTTTCGTGCGTGACATTTGAATCCTGTGCAGGAAAGGCGGAAAACTGTACTGACTAATATACACAGAAAGGAAAGTAATGAGAGTAAACAAATAAATAAATAATAAAATATAGAGTCAAAGTGAAACTGGAACTTCTTGGCTCGGTTGCAGAAGTAAGAAAACCTCTTGCAAAAGCTCACTGACATCTGGAATGAAAACACAGGCTTTCTCAACAGTGTGTAGTGCGATTTGTTTCATAAGTTCAGATAAAAATGACGTACTTTTGTTGATTATTCATTATTTAATGCTTTTTTATGGTCTTTAGCAAACCTGGCTATGATGTCACAACTTCCACCATAAATACCTGTAAACTCGATTTGATGAAAAGTCTTAAGAATTATAACATTAACAATATAAAAAGTAACACTTTCACATAGATATAAATACACATTTTATATGATTATAACCGTGTTAAAATGTCAGTCACTCATATCTGTTTACACACCAACAGATGTGCTTTATAGTATGTCCTCATATGTGCTTAAAATGACACTATAGTGTTATAAATAATGTATTTGTCTAGATAAAAGCTAAGGTTAAACGGGGTTAAGATAAAGTGTTGCACATGAAATAAATACAAGTCTACAGTTGTCTACAGTCGACAGTATAATCAAACTCTTTAAAGATGAGACGACTTCAAACTATTCTTTTTATCCATCCAAGTGCTGTGAAGATGAATTCTCCGAATCCTTTTTTTTTGCTCACTTGAAAGGAAATATTTCAACAAGTGCCCTCATCTGTTAACATGAGTCAGCTCGCTCCACATTCTGAGAAACTGAACAAAAGAAAAACAACATTATGATATATGCACACGGCCAAAAACGACACTGTGACTTAAAGAAGACTCGCACACAAACATGTAAAATCACACTCAGGTTTGTTCTTCTTGAAGTGGTTTTACAGATGAGGCCAGAAGTGACAGCTGCTCAAACAGCTGATCTAGTTCCAGTGTGGCTCTACTGTGCCGGGACTTAGCAGGTCATGCAGGGTCTGTTTGAGAGGGAGAAAGAAAAATCATGAGTGTGCTGACAGTCGGAGTCAGCCTTAAATACTTTTGCCGAGAATTAAACACGAAGAAGGCGGGGAGATCCGCCCGAGAGTGAATCATGCGAGGAGGGAGGATGATGAATCGATCGTGTTCAATGTGAAATCAATGTGACGGAGGGATGCAGCATCTGCACAGGGAGGATGTTGATGTAGGGGAGGCTGCATGGATCGTTGCTGCAGAGCTGGCGTGCAACAAGAGGCACGAGAAGTGTGATTTATATCAGCACGAGCACGACTGAAAAAGCTATTGTTGCCAGCACTCACGATTAGCATTTGGTAGTGAGCTTGTCACAATCTCATTTCACTTCTCTGGAAGGATTTGTCCTTGTGGATTGTTTCCTCCCTGGAAGCTGAGAGCTGGTTTAAAGATCCTGGTGTGAAAACAGAAAAAGCTAAAAGGGATAGAAGTCACTGCAGAAACATGAGAAGACTCTGTTGACACAAAGTACAGAGGTGGATATGCTTTTATTGTATCACTCTGAGCCCGGAAATGTGTTCTATTATTAATAGGGGACAGCTGGGGCAGTGTGGATAGCTCTTAGCATGTTTCCTCAGGGGGGGTCTCGGGGTGCGGGAGTGTCAGTGGGCGTCGGCAGGAGCAGAGCTGAGGTCCTGCCATAAATTATCCCCTGATCGTCTGCAGTCAAGTGTGGCAGGATGGTTTATATGTCACTGGGATCTCTTCGTGTGTGTATATTTTACTCCAGCAACACTAGAGACTGATTGATTGTAAATCTGCACTTGCGATGGATCAGGGTGTTTCCATTGTTCTCGGCCCAGTGCATGCTGGGATGTCACCAGAATAACCAGATAAAAAAAATTATATATTTATCTGGGATAGTTTTTGGTGAAGACAGGAAGGAATAACTGACTTATAAACAACACACCAGTCTGTAAAGCTGGGTAGGCAGAGTTTGAAAATAAAGCTCTCCTCCTGCAGTTCACCCCTCTTTGTCTTAAGCCCCTCCCACCTGATGGGCATGGCCATATGCACACGCTTCATACACTAACCTGTACGAGTACTAGTCATTTCAGTCATCCTGATCATGATTGTGATCCAGTGCCGTTATATAGTCACAATTCTGGCCATATTAACGTCTTGTTTTTTTGAGAAACTTGAGATGACACATATGGCGCTTTTCAAACAACGCAAACCTGGTTGTAGTGCTGGTGCTGTGAGCCTGTTTTGTTGTTGGCTGTAGAGCCACGTCATTACATCCAGATGTTGCTCCTGGCTTTTCAAGCCTCTATTGGCACCCAAACACAACTGGTACAACACATCTGTACTAGAAAAAAATTGGCAATATTGGCAAAGCCTCCAGAAATACAGAGAAAACTACTGATAAAAAAATAAGTAAATAAAATACAGAACCCTTAAAGCACATTTGACCAATCTAATGCTATCAGACAAGTGTGTCCTGATCTGTGCCTGTATAAATGTGAAGGAGATTGTGGATAATTAAACTTTAGATTTAATATGTGCTGTAACCATAAATACTGTTAATTAAGACACTGATATGAGATAACTGAGATTCTCATAATTATTTTCACTGTCAGACTGATTATAAATGACAGTGATATTAATGAATACATGTAACTGGAAACTTAATTTTCCTCAGAATGATGTGTCAGCATCTCTTCTGTGAAGTACAAATTATTTTTATTTATTCAGCTGAAACTGAATATATTGATGTCATATTTGGGGTAAGAGGATTACAGTGTTGTCTGTGGAGCTGCTGCAGTGTTTCCTTCCTGACAAAACACAAAATAACTCTTGATATTGATCCGTCTCTTTTTCTCTGCAGTACTGGATAAACGAATACACTTCCAATCTGGGTATTGGAGTCTTCCACTCAGGCATCGAGATTTATGGCAGAGGTAAGACCTGTCCTTCCCTTTCCTTTATGTCTGTGAAATCCCATTACAGCTTGTCAGAGGCCGGACTCGGGCCGGTCTGATCTTGAGGGTTTGTACGAGGCTGCTCTCACAGACACAGATGAAGTCTGGTTTTAAAAATGGAATATGTTCCTAATACGTGACCCCATTTCTCCGGGTTGAGTCACCACTGAATCACTCTGTATTGTGTGTGTGTGGTTTGAAAAAAGAGAAGTGTGAAACTAGATCTCTGGGAATTCTATTATGCCCTTGCAACCAGAAATATTGCCTCTATGCACTGTAAAATATGATGATAGTAAAAAAAAAACCTTCACTAGGGCAGGAAATCACTCCTTTCTGTACTTTTCCTGCATATGATTTTGTGTTTGCAGCATATTTTTGCATACTGACAGCATGAATATAATCATATTACATTTAACAGTTTATCACTGCCAGAAAACCTCCAACTCCAACTGTTTTAAGAGCTAAAAACACAAAACAGATGTCACAGTTTTATTTTGGATGTGTATTTAGTCCAAAGACTTTTGTTCCAAACATCTTTTTTAAGATTTAAAGGTATTTACAGACAGTTGTGGGAGGCAAATACATACAGTTACTCAAATACTATGTTTAACTGACATTTTGAGGTGCTTGCACTTTACTTAAATTCTCAATTCTTTTGCTATTTTATACTTTTTCCTCCATTACACTCCAGTTGCAGAAGTACTTTTACTCACGCACTACTTGTATTTCACTGCTATCGTTGCTAGTTCGCTTGCAAATAAAGATTTTACATACAAAAATGTAAGATAATTTTATAAAATCTGGCATTAGACATAATATCTACAACAGTAAAACTACAATTTTCCACCAAATCAGTTGAGAGCAAAACATTCAAACCTTTGCTGAAGTTACAATAGCAACACTGTCATATAAAAACATCTAAATAAATAATAACTTGCATTGAAAATGTTATATACTAAAAGTTTTTATAGCTGATACAGCATTGTGTGTTTGTTGTTAAAATGTATAAATTCAAATGATATTCAGAGGATCCTGTTCAGGATGCTGCGCCCTCAGTGTTCGTCTGTTTTACATCATACTGCTGTAAATACAGTGCAGAGAGGTCTGTAATTAGCGCGGCCTAATGACTTAAGCACAGCGTGTCAGTGATTAATTACCTGCTCTTGTGTAATTACAGTTGTTTGGTGCTGCCATGTTTTTTCACAGAATTTGCATACGGGGGTCATCCGTACCCTTTCAGCGGCATCTTTGAGATCAATCCCGGGAACGCCGCTGAACTGGGAGAGACATTCAAATTCAAGTGAGTGCGCTGCGTTTTAGCATACAGTACGCTGAGAGAGGTCGTTAATGCTAATGTGTGCTCATGAGTCTTTTTCTGCTTTTCATACAGGGAGGCCATTGTTTTGGGCACCACTGACTTCACAGAGGAGGACATAGATAAAATCATGGAGGAGCTCGGGAAAGAGTTCAAAGGCAACGCCTACCACCTAATGCACAAAAACTGCAACCACTTCTCCTCCTCGCTGTCTGAGGTCAGTCTTTACTGCCAAATGTTGTTCTTTATTCCCTACATCGACATGTGGTTCAGACGCTATGAGGTACAGAACAGTGCTGACTCAGTAACAACTATAGATAGGTATGAAAATATACTATTACATGAACGTTTTCCCAGATACGGAAACTTAAAGTGTGAACAAGGCAATCAGAGATGGCGTCATGGAGGTGACTAATCTCACATACTACTGGGCCCAATGTGTTTTTCATATTCATTTCTTACTAGATCTCTTGTGGTTATAGTGATTCACAATGTTTTTGAAAAACATTTTTTTGATGGTTTTATATCATCATTGACTGCTGACTCTCAGCTCGGCCTAAAAACAAGCCTCTCCTAGTCTGCTGCAATCCACATTTTGGCCTTTGTTGAGGCTTTTTGAACAGGAACGTCTGTAGACTGATTCTATACCCGGTATGTAATATGATCCTCTACAGTTACTGTAGGTACGATGTTGTTTTTGTTGTCTGTAACAGAGCCGGGACACGTGATGAGCACTAATCACAACACTCCAGGGAGGGACGATAGCGGAATACTCTTGGGAAAAGGAATAATGTAGCTGGCAGATATTGTCACTGCCCGATCTGTACCAGAAACCCTAACTGTTCAGGTCCTATCACCTGGCCAATGGATTATTCTGACCCTAACACTTCCAGGTTAACGCCTGACCTCAACCAGCTTTGCACATGTGTAGAACAAATCAGGTTCCGGGTACGAATCGGGCAGCGACAGTGTAGAGAGAGTCAGCTCTTTGTTTGGGAGGGGAAAGGGAGACACACCTGGCAGAGATCTGCACTCTACAATATGACAATATGTTTCACATCAACGTGTTCCACCTGTTTTCAGCTGCTGTGTGGACGGGAAATCCCTCGCTGGGTCAACAGACTGGCGTACTTTAGCTCTTGCATCCCCTTCCTGCAGAGCTGCCTACCCAAGGAGTGGTTAACCCCGGCCGCCCTGCAGAGCCACATCAGCCTCGGCCTTCACAAGGAGGAACGCAACGAGTCGAGCGACGAGGACCCTCCGTCTCCGTCCGGAGCGGCCGCTGCCGGCTCCTCCCACAGCTGTCGCCACACACGGGTGTGAACTGCCCAAAATACACTGACCTCTGGACCTCCTTGCCGCCTCTGCCCGTGGCTCAAGTGGCATTAGTAGGCTTGAACAACCAGCTGACCTCATACTGTTTGTCCTCTGAGTAAAACCATGGAAGAGACGAGTTTCTTCTTCATGAAAGGAGCTGCCGCCAGAGACTTCAGAGCTGCAGAGACGCCGCCAGGACGGCAAACTCTGAGCTGAGTGCTGAAGCGTGGCGCAGACTCCGCCACAACCACCTGTAGATCTGAAGTTTGTAGTACATTATTATCAGTCTTTTCCATGAACTTTTAAACCTTTGTCAGCCTTGTTCCCTGCCCTACCTTCAGAGCTGCTTTTGTAGACTAACTAGATAGACACCTGAGGCTACTTACAGTGACATTACCAGGAAACTGCTAATCTGCTCAATTTCAACAAGTTCTCATTCAGTAACCTCTATGTGGCCTTCAGTTGATATCGTTGACTCTGCTTTCATCGTGTGGAACTTAAGTAGTTAACTTTGGCCATTTTTGAGGGTTTAAAGAGGATTTGATTGTTCCTCGAGTTCAGCCTAAACTGATGTTGCATGTTGAAATAATTTGAAAAACGTCCAACTAACTAAGACGCCACATTTCTGATCATAAGGTCAAGTATTCCTTCTCCTTTATTCCTTTTTTTTAAACAACTGATCCAACCCAGGACCTGTTTTAAACAGTAAACTGGTATAACCAGTTCTTAGACAATTGTAAACAATCAAGGGCAAATACTGTTCAGTTTAAACAGTCGCTGTTCAAACAGCCTCGGGCAGCCCGGTCACTATCTATCAACATCTCAGAGACTCAGAGAAAGTCAAGCTGCTACACTGACAATTATTGACTTTGTGACCCAGTTCAATTTTTGTCTACACTTTTATATCCAAATGGTCTTTATATGATAATGGTGCGATAACTTCCAGGCTAGGAAATGTACATTTACGCCCAGAGAATGTTAATCTGCGTTACTGGTCTGATCACCTTTTTCACCGTTAAAACAAGTGAAAACTGAGCAGCAATGAGAAAGAAAAGCCGTAAAATCAGTATTCTCCTTTAAATTTCACCAGTGCTTAAAGCAATAGGTTCTGCTTTCGAGAAATATGCTTATATGCTTCCTTGCGAGGTGATAGATGAGAAGATAAACACCAATTTCATGTTTGTATTGTCAATATGAGGCGACTGCCAGCAGCTGGTTAGCTTAGCTTAGCATAAAGAGTGGAAGTAAGTGGAAACAGCTAGCCTAACTCTGTCCAAAGGTATCAAACTCCATCTAACAACACATTGAATACTCACCACAAAACCTACTTAAAATGACATTTCGACTAAAGTTGTATTCACCAGGCTAGCTGTTTATCCCTGTTTCCAGTCTTTATGCTAAGCTAAGCTAATCAAACCAGCTGCTACCTGAAGCTTCATGGTTACCCCACAGGCTTGAGACTTCTCATCTAACTCTCAGCAAGAAAACATTTGTGTTTCCCAAAATATCTAACTATTCCTCTAAAGGAAAATGTCAGAATTGTTGAACCTGGACACTATTTTCTCATGTTTTTGTGTCTAAGTGACTAAAGGAGCCACCAGAGGGGAGTTAAAGAGCCACATGCAGCTCTGGAGTTGCATGTTGCCTGCTTTCGTGCAAATGTGCAGCATCAGTGTTGGTCCACTAAAAGTGCTTGTTTTGCTGCTGACAGGCTCAGATATTTATTTTAAGTGCCACTTTATTCTGTCTGTTTTTAATTGTGACTAACAAAGTCTTGCTCAAGGAGAAGTCTTGTTCTGACAACTGTGTAGCCTCTTCCACATGGTATATATCATGGTACAACATGGTAATATTCACCCATGACATTAAAAATCTCAAATTAAAAACACAACATCCTCTTCCTAGCAGTCGTCTCTCTCAACTCAACATTTCCATCATTGTCTTTCTTCAAGAGGTCAAAGATTTAAGAATGAGACTGCTCCTTGACTTGGTTAGACACAACAACAAACAGAAGAAAAACGTTTGATTTTTCTGTAAGTTTCTTTCCATAATGTCAAATACTTTTCATGACAGTCTGAGCCTGTCAGTGGCAAAAACAAGCACTTGTAGCAGACATACATTGATGATGAATAGTTGCACTGAATAATTACAAAGCAGCCCGTTTCACTCTTCCGCCTAAACACTGGACCAATTTAGAAAAAACATAGTAAAGTAGCATCCAGGTTGAAAAATACAGTTTCCCTTTAAGACCATCATTTTTATTTATTCATCTATGAACTGACCTGTGACGTGTTTACAGATAAACAAACCTCTTTAAGGAGTTACTCACATTTCTGAGGTTTGTTGCAGTGAGAAGTTCAGATACTCATAAAGGGAAAATATGATGTCATATAGTTTATTGTAATCATTGTGGTTTTACATGCAGGTTAAGTGTTAATGACTATTCCCCCCTCTGATATTAATGACGATGATTAGAATTATGATGAGAAACATCGGCTCCTTGTAGTTTAAATCATTTTCATTGATGTTGCTTGCTTTTTTTAAAAATGCAAAGATTTTAACCTTGTCCCATCCCCCCTGCTGTGTTTTGTTCATGGACCCTTTCTCAGGAAGGAAACTACATGACTCATGATACTGACAGTCATCTCATTCTTGCTGATCACCTTGTTAAATGGGGTTGAAAGTGCAAAGTCATCACTTCTTCTTCATGTTCTCAAATAAGCTATATTCTTATTTATTTTTGATGTAGTCTTACATTTCACCAAGTGAATTGTGTTCAGATTTTGGGGTATATTTTGAGTAGACAGGAGCTGTACAGTGATCAGTAATCCATGCTCAAAAGTCTTTGGCACTTTTTACAGAGCAGACCAGACAGGTATTTTTTTCTATCGTTCTGTATCAACCATAACCTTGTATTTCCCTTTCCTAACCCAAGACAATTTCAAGAATGATGATATAGTACTAGAATAAAAGGACTGAGTAACATTGGAATGCTTTGCTTCTTCTGTTTTAGCTAAGACAGAGAGAAAAAATATGTATAGTGTATTTACTTGACTTCTTTCTTATTCTCTCAACATTATTTATTTATTTTCAATGTTTTATTTTTATTTATTTTATTTTTTTCTCATTTTCCTTTCATTGTCTTTATTTGGGCTCATGTACAGTTTTTATCATTGTAATTTATTGTATTTCAATTATGTTTTTTTCTCCCATGTCCTAAAAATATACAGCCAGTGATGACAAGAGTAAATGTAAACGCTCTTTGATGAGAACAGTTTGAATAAATTAATATAATGCTATATCAGAGAGAAAATGACGAAGCAGAAAACATCACTGTAACTACTTAGTAACACAGTAGCTAAATATATAATATTAAATTAACATATTTGTATAATAATAGAATGTAAGTATCATGTTATTAAAAGTAAAAACAACAGAACACTGGATTTTCAGCAATGCAATCTGTGAAGTGGGTTGCCAAATCCGTAGTAAATCCCCCTTTAAAGATTGAATCGTCGCTTTTGTCCCCCATTGAAACACAGTCTAGTGTTTTTTAACCAACGAAGCTGCTGTTTATTTCACTGTAACTAGTGGACACGCCCAGTGTAATACTTTCCCAAACGATAAAAGGGACAAAGTCGCTCACAACCAAATTAAAGATTAACCGCGGCACTTAATGATCAGCCCCAAACTGGCAACGTGAATTCACCAGCATTTCCTGTTCCCTGCTCTTTGGACCCCGTTCGCCATTTTGATCAAGTCGAGCAGAGCTGACGGCTCAGTCAAAGTAGCGGCTTACAACGGCGTAAACAACAAAACCAGAGACGATCTAAAGAGGAAAACAGGTGAGAATCGGATTGAATTAGCGTCACATTATGATATTACTTGTAATAGTCCTGAAATAGCTTGCTTGCCGTGAGATTTGTACGTGAACAGTGAGTTATATATTTGAAGCTAACTGCTGCTAGCCCGCCCAGGCTAGCGTTAGCTGAAGTCGACCTCGAGGCGAGCTAACAAAACGCACGAGCAAGAAGAGAAATTATTTTTAGCGGGTTAATAATGGCCTGTTTCAGTTTTATTTTAGACAGATACATCTAGGGTCGCCTTGAGGCATTTTGTCTCTTATTTTCTGATACAACGACTTATTTGTGCAAGGCGTAACTGGGATATTTATCACCGTGTCCCCTCGTAGTAATTAACTAATAGTAGGCTACTGTTGGGCCCATGTGATGATTTAAACCGAAATAACTGTTTAGAATGATTGTAAATTGGCTTAAGTTGGATGTATTAAAATACTAATATGAACTACTCTAAGCTTATTCTATAACGCTTTCAAGAGGAATATAATTTATTTTATGGTCATTTTTGAGGTTGTACTTTGTGGTTCTGTTGCATTGCATGGTGAGCTACTGAGATGTGTTTGTGATGTGTTGTCCAATCCGTTTGTAGGCTAAGTGGTGAAAATGTTTATTGATGTTTCCCAAACCACCGATCAGCATTTCCCAAATGTTTTGATTTGTAAGGAAAAAATCGCTTTAATTTCCTTTAGGAGTAAAGAATCCGGAAAATCAGTGAAATAGTTGCTAACTAATCTAATGTTCTTTGCATTTCTAAGGATGCACTACTCAAGGATACACAATTATAATTTTTTTTTAAATATTTTGAAGAGAAGTCACCATAAGTTTGCCCTCTCAAATTATATGACCTCAAAAGATGTTAAATTTAAAAATCTTCTAAAACGAGTCCAGCAAAAATGAACATCATAGCCTTATCTAGCAAATCATCGTAGGGCTTTTGAATTGCTGGATTGGGAGTGGGAAGTTTCAGTTTGAGAAAGGCTTTTGTAAAACAAGTAGTTTGAAAGTAAGCAACTATAGTGAAACTTGTCCGACAGGATCTGGCTCATCAGAAGTCATTTGATCTCTTTCAGGCCTGCATGGTTGATTTGAGTTTGATGCATTGAAGTTTGCAGAAACCAATGTACCCAGAGCCTGAATGATTAGATCATTCTAAATGCAAATTTTGATCCTTCAGCTACCTTAAAAGGTTATGCACTTAAGTGTTGAACACAGCATCTGCCACCTTGTCTGTAGTTCTCATCAGTAATAGATCTGTTACTAATTAAACATGTACTGTGATATGTCTATAATATTTGAGTAAGTCAGCATACTGAGCATTAAACATTAAGCTATTTTTACTCCACATTTGCCCACTACTCTGGTTTAATGTTTACCCGGTCTTGTGTTTTTCCATCTCAGCAGGTAACAATGAGTGGTAGTCGTGTGTTCATTGGCCGCTTGAGCCCGCACGCCAGAGAGAGGGATGTGGAGAAGTTTTTCAAGGGATATGGACGGATCCGAGAAATCAACTTGAAGAATGGATTTGGCTTTGTGGTGAGTGTGACTGGCCACATTGTGTGAATTAAAGTTTCTGATGTGTTCTGTGTTTAGAAAATAACGTATGTGTCATCTCTTCTCAGGAATTTGATGACCACAGAGATGCAGATGATGCTGTGTACGAGCTGAATGGCAAAGAGTTGTGCAGTGAAAGGTAAGAATTGAATCTTTAATGGTTTCCTTGTTCTGAGGCCCGTACTCTGGCATGTTCACACAGATTGAATGGTGGCTCTGCAACCAAAGGGAAGAGCAGAAGTGAAATTTTTGAGGAGTTTGAAAAGCACGTTTACTCCCACTGTGACTAACTTCTTCATTTTGTGGGGACAGAATTAAGTCACGAGTGTATATACAATACAAGAATACTTGTTTTATAATACTAGTTTTTTGGTGCAATGTATTCTGATGCAGTCATGTTTTGCAGCAAACCTTTCAGTTTCCATGTGAGGAAAAGTGGACTTTGATTTGTGTTATTTTCCAAAAAATTTGTCATAGAAATTGTCAGAGATATTGAGAGATTTTGTCCAGAGAGTTTTACTCCTGAAAGTTGTAAAGTAGGAGACTGTAGGTCTTAATAGTATTTTTTTTCTCCAACAACTTTACTTAAATTAATAATTTATTTTAAGTGAGCCTACACATAATTATAAATAATGTTATCTCTGGATATCCATCATGGACTTCCCTCATACAGATTTAGGAAAAAATTAGTTTGTGATTAATTTCTTGCTCTTCTTCTCAGGGTCACTATTGAGCACGCTCGTTCCAGAAGAGGAAGAGGTGGCGGCCCCGGAGGAATGGGACGTTTCGGAGGCGGCGGTGGCGGTGGCTTTCGTCAATCTCGCAGCAGTGGATCCAGGTAGCCTGACTTTCCCAGATCAAATTATTAATGTGATTTAGTCTGGAACCTCTTTGTTCACTGTCCAGTGGGCGCTGTCAATAGGCCGTTGTACATTTCACTTGATGGTAAATTGAGGGCTTTATCTTTTGTTTCATCTGGTTGTGCCCAGTCAAATAAAGTGCAGTGAACTGTGACAGCTGGGCCGGTGTATTTAGCAAAGTACACAACTCATAAATTTCGATGTGTTCTAAAGTAGGAAGGGCTTTTGCTCATTCATGTGGTAGGAAACGCCTGTACCAAAAGATGGCTGAGGTTACTCTTTTGAACCCCAGAAACTGAGACAGAATCTAGTGGTGAATGTGAACCTGTTCTTCCACCTCTGATTCAAATCAAAATATTGACCGGACTCTTAGACAAAGCGTAAAAAAACAGAGGTAAACCTGAAATAAAACAGGTTGTACTGTGGGCATGAAATCCTCTCTCCTTTTACTGAAAATGTCGTATTAAAGGTGGCTTTTTTTTGGGTTTGTGTTGACCGGACAGGTATGGACCTCCTGTGCGGACGGACCACAGGCTCATTGTGGAGAACCTTTCTTCACGAATCAGCTGGCAGGTAAGAGATTACTAAACCTGCTCATGTGTCTTTAGACAGGCTTCTTCTTTATATATCTAACACGTTTAAAAAAATGTTTAAGCTATATCACCCTGTAATGACATGTTTTTCCAAATTAAGCAGAATCCATTTTGAACAGGCTGGTTCAACTAGTCTCTATTGAGATTACTTTTTTTTTTCTTTAAATACTCCAGTTAGTAATCGGCCAATTTTATTAGAAAGCCCCCAGTTTTTTTTTTAAACTTAATATCCAGCTACATATCTTTTTTCAGACAAAAGCACGTAAGAGCTGCAGATTTAAACATTTACTGTTCTTTAACAGCTGCTCTGATATGGTTTCCTTTTATATCAGAGGTGAATGCACACCCTCCACGGAGGTGTCACAAGTGTGTAGCGCCCTCTCCTGGTTGTTTTTCTGAATAGTGTCCATTTGGTGCCTCTCCTTACACGCAGTTGCCGCCGGTCTAAAGTCTTGGCTGGGCCCCGTAGCGGGTGAAAGTGGTCTAGCGCAGGATACGGTAGCCTTAGGAGGTCCGTAGCCACAGTCTGGAGGTTCTGTGGGCTGGCACCCCCGACTGCTGTAACCCCCCTCAAATCCACGGTCCCTACACTCTCCCGTTTGGGTCTTTTTCTGTTGCTGATGGAGCTGGGGGGGTGTTGAGTCGGGCGCACACCCCTCCCCCTACTTGCTCTCTGGTGGTTCCTTACTTGTGGAGGCCGGATGCTGAGTCAAGGCCGAGGTCGTTTCTCAAGGGCTTAACACTGCATTGGTTCCCATTTGCTATTTGGACAAGTGGCTCTATGCTAATATCTTCTGGGTATGGAGCGGTAAGTAGCATAAAACTCATGTGATTGGGTTTTTTCAGGGTCGGGTGGTAAAGGGGTGTAGAGTTACTTTCAAATGGGAAGGAGGCAGATTTACTTAGTAAACATTTAGGACTTTAAATAAGGAATGTTTTTTCCACTTACCCAGGCTACTATTGACATCCGACCATCAATAAATACACAGGCTAATCTCACATGCTTATACACAAAATCCTATATTAACTTAAAAATGCATCAGGTTTGAAACTTGAACACATTAAAACCTGTCAGGCGCCTCACTGTGAACTTGAATTTGTTTCTTTGCTGATGCAAATTCATTGAGCCAATTAATGCGGCTTTCAAACAGTTTGAGTAAAGGCAACATTTCTCCACACAAAGCATATTTCAGTGGCTCTTTTGTTTACCTGCCCTCCACTGAAATGGGAGCTTATCACAGAGTGACAAAAAGTCAGCATTAGATAACCCAAAGTTTCAGTGTGTGCTGCTTTCTTGCTGCCTGCTCATTTCTCTCCCCGCAGGTCTGAAAGGCTCTCACTGGCACCCTGTGTTTTGTTGGTTGACACTAATCCCACATTATGCTTTGAAACAGGACCTGAAAGACCTGATGAGAAAAGCAGGTGAAGTTACCTTTGTGGACGCTCACAGGCCCAACAAAAATGAAGGGTGAGTTGATTTTCTCTAGGTCAAAAATCTCAAAAAGGGTTTCAGAGTTTGGTCCTAATGGCCCTTTGTTTTCATGCAGAGTGGTTGAGTTTGCATCTCGCAGTGACATGAAGAACGCCATATCTAAGCTCAACGGGACAGAGCTGAATGGACGCAAGCTGAAGATCTTTGAGGACAGCAGAAGGTAACTCAAATTTTTTGTTTTTGCTTATTTAGACTTGAGGCTGTGAGGTGGACTAGTGAGAGAGTTCCCCAGTGTGATGGTGTTTAATGTCCCAGACAACAACTGTAGTGTCATTTAGCCACTTGTTAACAACAGCCTTTTTAAGGACATTTAAATACTTAAATTTTTTTTAATTTTACCTAACGTCTTAATTGTATTAATAAAACATATAAATTGTAATGCAAAACGCAAAAATCTTTTGTGTGTGTGTTAACCATAAACTTTAATTCAGGCAACTACAAACCCATTCAAATCCTCATTGAGTATGAGAGGTGAGACCCCAGGGTGCTAAAATGTTAACTTACTTCCTGGTTTAAGAACTCATTCCTGTGGTGCCCTATTCTTTATCAATGTGTATGTTTATTTCCCAGCAGTGTTTGCAGTGTTGTTGTGCCATGCCGTAGTAAGACTAAATGATTTCACAGAATTAATCTTTAAAACGCCTTTTCTCTTACAGCAGTCGCAGTAAGAGCCGCTCCCGCAGCTACTCCCGCTCAAGGAGTCGTTCCAGGAGCCACAACCGTTCCAGGAGCCGCAACCGCTCCAGGAGCCGCTCCAGGTCTATGAGCCGCACCCCGGAGAAGAAGACGTCAGGAGGCGGCAGGGACGCAGGCAGATCCCCGTCCAGGTCTAAGTCTCGCTCCAAGTCTCGTTCCAAGTCCCGCTCCAAGTCTCGCTCCAGGTCTCGCTCCCACTCGCCCGCTCCCGCTCAGGACAAACAGTCCCGCTCCCGGTCTCGATCTCGCTCCCGTTCTCGCTCCCGCTCCCGCTCCCGCTCCCGCTCCGCCTCTGCAGACAGCAAACACTAAGATTGGTACACCTTGAAGTCGTAAAATAGACTGATAGTTGCTCACCACAGGCCTGTATGGTGGCATGTGACTTTTTTTTTTGTTTTGTTTTTCTTTTCACTGAAGGGGAGTAAATCGCCTTTTACATGGCTCCTTTTGAAATAAGATCTTCTTTGCTTTGATTTATTTGGGTTTTTTTTGTTAGTTTGAATGTGCTTCCACAGGGAAAAATATTTTTTTGGTTCATGTTACTTCATGATTTCCCTCTTTTTAGAATCCCCTTTACATTTCGATGAAAAACTGAGTGACAAGAAAACATTTTGATGGGTGACGGTCCTCGTCACAGTCCTGCAGCCTTTCCTCGCTGTTTGCCATGTTATGATTCCATCCACTCCCCCTGTGCTTCGCCCGAGTGTTCACAGCAGTTCAAGGTTAGCTGGGAATGTTGTTCGTTCCTGAAAAAAGCTGATAGGTGTGTTTTTGTCTGATACGCAAGCTCCTGATAATGCCATGAAACTGTGATTCTGCTTTTTGTGATCTACACGTGTTGCATTCACTGCCCTGATATGTGAACGTAAAAAAATGCAAGCATCTCAAGTGGAGGTTTGTTTCAGCTTTTTTTATTTTATGTAATGATGTTGGAATCTGGCATTAATTTCCACTGCTGTTGCAGGACTTCGTCTCGTATCGGTGATTTATTTTCTTTAGTTTTTATTCGACTTCATCTCCAGCCTCGGCCTGCAGATCTGGACACACGTGTCTGTTTCAGCAGCAAGAAATGTCTCTAAATAAGTTTATTAATTTGATACTAATAAAACACTCACTGCATATTGTCATTTAATTTTTTTATAGTAACGTCCAGAAAGAATGGTGACCTTTTTTTTTTTTTAATATTTTGTGGAATGTGGGTCGAGAGACTAAACAAACTAAATAAAGCTTTCACAAACTGTTATTTGTTGTTACTGTTAAATCATTTGAAATACATATAAAACTCTAGATTAGATGTAGATATTGATACAGCAGGTGGGTGTGTGAATACTTACAAAAATGTTCATTTCAAAAGAAAACTTCAGATGTCTGATTTAGAAAGAAATTCTAATGGTTTATTATGTTTAAATTCTGATGGAGTATAAAAACTCAGTTGATATATTGGATAACTAAGCTGCGTCAAGACCAAAGTACATTTATTGGTTGAATAGACTATAAAACAGACAATGCAGGATATGAAAGTATTGCACTGTGATGAGTTCAGGTGATATACATTTTAATATCCTGCTCTGGTGGAAGATCGATAAAATGAAGGTGCTATTGCACCCAGAGGAGCTCTGTAATATTTAACAAAGCTTCCTGCAGTGGTTTAATGTAACTAAGTACTGAAGTGCAGATCTGTGTTACATATTTCTACTTGACTAGATATTAGGGAGACATTGTCCTTTTTTACTTTACATTTATTTAAGTTTCCCTGGTCTTCTCAGGTTGCTGAACAGAGAAATACTGTAGACACAATAAAAGTCAGGACAGCTTATGATAAAAGTTGACAAACTCATGAAAGATGCAAATGAGAGAAGTTGAGGATGAAGTATTCTTAATCCAAGAACAATAAAACAGACAATCACAGAAGTAGTATCAGCAGGAGTTTATAGATTAAAATTCCTGCAGATAATGTAGAAAAACTAAAGATATTTGGATCATTTTTCCTGAGTTGCTGTTGCTGTCACTTATACATAAAATCAGTTTTGTTCTTTTGAACTAATTGTACATTTTTGGGCACATTCATGCAAATCATGTACAACTGTGTATAAAAAATGCTGTTTCTGACATTAATAATTGCTTGTCATGTTGATCAAGGTTTTTACACTGGTTTCACTGATTGAAATGTAATTGTAAGATGAATAGTCTTACAAATCATCCAGGCATCAGTGCAAAAGTCATTGCATGCAAAATACAATGTTGTTTATATAGAAATGTATTAAACTTTATACTTCTGCCAGTAGTTTACTTTGGCCAACATTATGTTTATTTTATTTTTTTTAGCTTTAATTGAACCTGATATGGACTTTGCAGAGTCTTATTAGCCTCTTAATACAAATATTTCATATATTATCCTGAAATGGGTCTACTGCATCACAAGTAATTTAAATACATTTTAATGGTAACTAAATATATTTGTACTCTAAATGTACTCTTGCTCATATTAAGTTTTGAATGCAGGACTGAGTAGTTTATGTATTCCACAACTGACTAAAAGAAGCAGAAAGAGAGCAGAAATAATACCAAAAATGAAAGAGAAAGAAGTCAAGGGATCAACATCATGGGATTAAAGAGATTAAAGAGGTAAATTAATAAATAAAAAATGTAATATTCTCTCAGATTAAAGTGGTAAATTACAGGCAAAAACTTTTGTAAATGTTTCTGTAATTGACTACTAGCTGAACATTTAATTATATACAACTGTGAAAACAAAAGGTCCTTCAGTCCTCCAGCTTCCACCACACTGATCACCACATGGTGGCAGTACCTGCCTGTACTGTAGTCTAACTACAGACCACAAGGCTGAGGGATCAATATTTATAACTGTAATAAATATTAATTTACTCATTTAAAATGAGGAAATTGTTCTCTGGTGTGTGTGCAATTCGTAAGCGATGGTGATTAAAAATTAACACAAATTGAATAATAAGGGAACAGAAAGAGAATCCGCTTTCCCTGCATCCATTTAACACGCTACAAGCAGCGCAATGACAGGTAAAGGTGAGTGCACCTGTGTTTCTAAGTACCGTGCAGGGACAGTTCTGGGCATCGAGCTGGTGGCACTGTTGTGTGCTCGGATCCGCCCAGACCTGCACCGGCTGCACCTGCCAGAAAAGCGGGGAAAATGCAGCTTGGAGAGACCTTCAATGACGTTTTTCCTGGGGAAATGTATGGAGGGTGGTTAATGCCCAAGATGAACCTGCTGAACTGAGAGCTGAGACACTAAAATTAAGATACTAAAACAGTTAGAAGATCAGACAGAACAGATACAACTATCAGTAACATAAAGGAAATTGTGAGCGGAAAACTATTCTGATAAACAACTGAAATTCTGAGATTAAATTGGTAAATTAAAAGAGAAAGTACTTGAATATTCTCTCAGATTAAAGTGATATAAAAGAAAAGAAAACTCAGATACTCTATAAGATTAAAGTGGTATATTAAGAGCAAAAATGTACAAATTTATGAAAAAAACATTGAAAGGTCTCTAAAATTATAATGATAACTTTACGAGAGAAAAACTCTAGATTAAAGTAATAATTCAACAAGAAGAAAGGGAAAGAAACATGAGATTTTTTAAATGCTGAAACAGTTTTAAATAGAAGAGGGCATGTTGAGCCATTTTCAAATTAAAAACGCTAGTGTTTTCTGTCAGTATAGTTATATAATGTAGTGAACAGCTAAAAAAAAGATTTAATCTAAAAAAAAAAAAAAGGCATTTTCTCAGAATATGAACTGTATTGTATTTATCATTTTCAAAATGTATTTATTTATTCCCTAAAATGACTCCTGATAACCAATGAAACACAGATACCAGATCAGCCTGTATGCTGGCTCTTCCTGCCTGCCCCCCCTCCCCTCTCGGTGCGGCACTAATCACTCCTCATACACCCGGAGCAGCGTGGTAGGCACAACAAGCTCAGCGGTCGGTCCGTTCACTCCTGCGCTGCTCCCACTGCAGTTCCTCCGCGGCACAGAGGGACCTCAACGACCTGCCCGGCTCCACAAGGACGGAGAAATGAGCTGGTCCTCCGCCGCTCACATCGCACTAACGTGAGCGTGTCACGGCTCTTTTTAACGGACACACGCGCGCGCAGAGAGGACCCGCACCGGTCTGCTGTTTACAAACCCCTCCGCTCGGTGTCGGACAGTCCCACCCGCAGCCCGGACCATGGCGGAGAGAAGTGGCCGGTTGAGTTTCCCCGGGAGCGGGGCGCTCAACAGACCGGTCCCCATGAACCTGTTCGCTACATGGGAGATAGACGGTTCCTCCCCGAACTGCATCCCGAGGTAAGACCTGCACGCGCGGCCCCGCTGCTGTGTCCTTTTAAACTTTAAAGCGTTTGCATTGCGCCATGCAGGCTGTCATCTATCAGATTGCTAACGTTACAGCTGCACGGCGGCTTACCAGCTTTATGATATCATCATGCCAAGTGGATGCCCATGCAGGCCCTGCAGCGGCTCCTGCAGCCATCTGCACGGTTTCCATGTAGTGGAAATTAAAAATGTGTTTAAAGTGTGGCCTCTGGCTGGCGGGCGGCCACCTACACAAACAACTCATGAACAAACACTCCAGCTCCAGCCTCAGCGCGCGGTGAAATCACACCATGAAGCTGTTTATTCTGCAGATACATGTGTGTGGATATTCATAATCATCCGCTCAGCTGTTGAGGTAGATAACCAGCTTTATGCCACATCACTGTGCCAGCAGGCTGCACCATGGAGACCGTTTGGCTCCAGTGACCCCCAGAGACTCTGAGGCTGGGTTCACACTGGAAACCCCTGCTGCCAATCCCTCAGTTACTGCTCAGGTCTGACTCACACCGAGAGATAATTAGTGGATAGTTCTGACAGAATCATCCAAACTTAAGGTCATGGGTGGACTGAGAGACTCTGGGCCTCTGGGGACAGACCTGCAGAAGCCTCACCACCTCTTATAGGAGCCAGACACAGACTTTATACTGGGTTTTGTGTCTTTTTGTAGTTGTGTTGCGTCGTTCGTCATTGCATATCTTTTCATAGTCGCTCTGTTCAATTGTAGTCCTCTCAAGTTGCTTTGTGGATGTTTTGAGTCTCTTTGTAGTCAATTGTGTCTCTATGTAGTCATTAAGAGCATCTTTGTAGTCGTTTTGTGTCCCTCTGTGGTCGTTTTGTGTCTATTTGTCATCGTTCTTGTTCTTTTAATAGTCATTTTGAGTCTTGTTTGTCATGTTATGTCTCTTTGTAGTTGCTCTGTTTAATTTAAGACATTTCAAGCCTCTTTGTAGTAAGACTGTCTCTTTATAATCATTAAGAGCCTGTTTGTAGTTGTTTTGTGTCTTTTCGTAGTCATTTTGTGTATTTTTGCAGCTGTTTTGTGTCATTTTATGTCTCTTTGTAGTCTCTCTGTTCAGTTGTCATTTCAAATCTCTCTGCAGTTGTTTTGAGTCTCTATGTAGTCAACTTGAGTGTCTTTGTTGTCATGTGTTTTTATAGTCATTTAGAGGCTTGTTTGTCAATGTATGTCTCTTTGTGGTCCTTTTGAGTATCTATGTAGTCAATTTGTGTCTATATAGTCGTCTTTTATCACTTTATAGTTATTATGAGCCTCTTTGTTGTTGTTTCCAGTCCCTATGTAGTTGTTTTGGGTGTTTTTATTGTCATTTTGAGTCTCTTTGTGCAATTTTATGTCCATTGTAGTTGCTCTGTTCAACCGTAGTCATTTCTAAGTCTTTGTATTCCTTTGAGTCCCAATGCAGCAGTTTTATGTCTGGTTTTATGCCTTCAAAGTGTCACCTTGTAGTGGGTTTGTGTTTCTCCGTGGTCATGTTGAGTCTCCTCCTGGTGTCTCTTTGAGTGACATGATGTCGGTTCAGGCCGGGGCCCCAGAGTGTCAGGGGCCCTGGTTGATCAGTTCAGTCCAAAGTTCAGGGCCACCCTTGTTTCTGGATCTTGTTTCTGGATCTCATGGCCTTTACCATGGAGAGACACATTAACTGGGGCTCAGAGGATGTTATGACTTCCTAGATTTCACTGCCACTAATGATTATTTTCATTATTTCAGTTCATCTATTGATTATCAAGTCTTGAAATAGTTGTATCAAGCAAGGTCACCTCAAGGTCAAGGTGACATTTTCAAACTTGTTTTTATCAGACCAACACATGTTCATTTTTACAGTAATATAAAAGAGAGAAAGGCAGCAAAGCTTCACATGTGATTAAATAAATAAAAAAACGTTTTGGAATATTCATTTGACACCAAACAAATCTTTTAATTTGTCAGCCTGTGTTTTAATTACAAATGTAAATATAATCAAACTTCGGGAAAAAAATGGAGCAAACATTTGTGTGACTGATGGACTTATTAATAACCCAAATTAGCCTCAATAAATGTATTTCTTGGGCAGA
Source organism: Serranus cabrilla (assembly GCA_903364295.1). Lineage (NCBI taxonomy): Eukaryota > Metazoa > Chordata > Actinopteri > Perciformes > Serranidae > Serranus > Serranus cabrilla. The sequence goes on along the minus strand of CAFUXE010000139.1, from coordinate 534,355 downwards.
AAATCAATCACAAACTACTTTAATTTATTTTGTATAGTTTGTTTCAAGTGATTATTTAAGCTAAGAGGTCATACATCTTCTGTTTCCTGACAGAGTTGAAAGTCTTTCGGTTTGCGGCTGTTTATCAGACAAAATAAGCTGTGTGAAGACGTCCTCTTGGGCTCTGGGAACCCAACAATTAATCAGGATAATAACCAGCAGATTAATCAATAATGAACATAATTGCCTCAGTTTATGCTCTCTGCATACAATAGTCTGTGTTATTGTAAACCAGCCATGTAATGAACCGCAGACAATTGTTACTTGTCTCTTATTTTCAGTTACGTCACATCAACTTTAGCTTACAAAGAGACGAAAGAAGAACTTTCTCTCTTTTTTTTTTGGTAATGTTTCAAAGCTGTTTGACATTGTGGATATAATTGCTTTTTCAGGACAAAGATAATGCATATTTCTACATTTTTACAGAATTTGTGTTTTAAACTCCAGCTGACTCGTACCTGCTGTCTGACTTCACTCAGCAGCTGTCTGCGTGTAGAGAAAGGGGACAGAGGAGCAGTAATTAATATGAGAGTTCGGGGATTATTTGTGTGTTTTAATTTCTTTATTTATTTTAAAGTGATGACTGTCTCTCCTTAGCCTCTCTATATCCTCTTAAGTTAATACCTTCAGTGGGTATTACATTGCATGGCTTTTAGCTGAAATAAGACTAATTCATTTCCAGGAAAAGCAGAGCTGTGGTTTCTGTGCCGTACGGTACCAGGTTCAATCCCGTCTGTGACCCTGTGCGTTGTGTTGAAAAGATCGACTTTATTTAAAGCAACTGCAGGGAACTTTCATTGTGTGTTGATTTTGGCGCCACCTGTGGACAAAGGTGGTGATGTTACCATGACCACCAGATGCCTGCAAGCATGTGTTTTAGATGTGAGAGAGCGAACGAAGCAACTTACCTTTTCTTTTAAAAAGCAGGTGTTTGCAGGATGCATAACGATGAGGTTATCATTATCTGGTAATTTCCGTTTGTTTTCTCCAGGTAAATCAGCTGAAAATAATTCACTCAAAGCTGCACGTGGCACTGTTGCAAAAAAGCAAAGTGGCACAGTTTGTTCTGCCACAGTTTCATAATGAGCAAAAGATATTTTTACACTTCTCAATCTGCGCCCCGTCTGCCCGGGGATTCAACCTCTAGGTCGGCTTGAAAAGGCCCAGACCGGGTCGGGTGAGTGACTCGTGGCTCTGGTCATTTGCTTCCTGCACCCCTCGCTGTGGGCTGCAGACACATTAGTGCTTGCTGTGCATGCAAACATGCAACCCAGTCGCCAGAATAACATGTTGGCATTGTCAGTTCTGCAAACCTCAGATATATTGCAGCACTTCTTGCAGCTGAAACAGTTTCTCCTTTGCTACATGGTAGCTCAGTTTTTTAACTTGTGGTTAAAGTTGTGAATTCGAACAAAAAATACTTGGTTGTGTTGAGGAAAAGAATCATGATTTTGGTTAAAATATGTATGTTTGTTACTTTTACATTTGCAGAGGACATAAACTGTGGCCTTCATGGTGAAAGTCTGCTACCTGTTTTACTTGCTCATTAAACCCTGAACGGATTTTAACACTCATTATAATGTGTCACCTGACTTCCTCACCCACTTGCTCTCAGCATCCAATACACTGTATATCCACATATGTGTTGTTGATAGAAAAATACAACACAATTTAAAATAAATGAATAAATAAATAAATTCTGTCTCTGGTCGACGTGCTGTGAATAGTTTTATCTGATTTGTTATGGAATCTAATCAGGACTCAGAATAACTAAAAAGAAAAAGCCAATATTCTCGCTGATGGTCTCGTTTGCATATAAAGGTCATATTGAGACATCAGTGTTTTCGAGCTGCTTTAGTGTGTTAGTTTCCTCTGCAGAGTCACCTCGTTGCCAATCAGGATCCCTGCAGCTCTGTATTGAACGCCGCCTGTCAGAGTTCAGACAGGAGGAACTCGGCTTGTTAACCAGACGTCAAATCAACCGTCTCATTCAGTGATATCAGCCTCTCAAGGTGGATAAACAAACTGACTGCTGTCCATCTTCACAGGGCAACTGCCTGCTTCTCTTAAAGGGTCCCTGTGAAGTTTCTAGTAGCTCTATGAAGCTGGTTTTATATAAACCCGCCTCCACAAACAAGTGAATAAAGTCAAAATGCATCAAATTCAGAATGAGTGAGTATATTTACAAAAAACCCAACATTTCCCAGTTTGAGCAAATCTAACCAAATCATTGCATTCTGTTTTTATTGCATTTTTTTTAAATGAGTGGGCACAGCAGAAGAAGAATGCAGGCTATTAAATGTGGATTTAAACAATACAGGATTAAAACCTTTTTAAAATGGCTTTGCAAATGTTTTCTGAAGAATCAGTATCAGGTTAATTGTCAAGTAGGATTCACAAACAAGGATTTATTCTCCGTGTTTTGGTGCATAACAATAAAAAATAGTATGAGAAAAGAAAAAGGAATAAAAGTAGTGCAAAAGTCAGGAATCATAAATGTATAGCAGCTAAACATTTGCAATAGAAATATGTCCAATATTTGTATCTTTAAAATGAAAATAGCTGTGTGGGTTTGGTGATGGAATATGCAGAAGTTTACAGTATAAAAATAAGCAATGTGCAGAGATAAATCAGGAGAAAATGTATTCAACATGTTGTCAGAGCTCAGGGATACACACTGTGTGTTTTTAGTGAGAAACACTGGATGTATTGTATTTGTTTGTTTACAAGAAACTCCACAGGGCACCTTTATAATATATATATTTTTTATCAGAACAGAAAGAAAGCCGAGAGGAATCCCGACAGAGGAGACATGTGGGAAAAGGTTTTTGCGGATTTCAGCAAAACCCTTGAAGTTAGTCATAAAAATAGTGCACGATCAGTGTTTTCACACATTTAATTTACTCTAAGATCTGTTTAAGATTTACGATTCACGCGCTTCTACACAGCCAAATGCAAACTCATCAAAAGCAGACAGTCAGCAACATACTGATTCTGTAGTTTGTAATGAGACATGAGAAAAATGTTAAAATGTATCTTGAGTAATGTTTAATTATGTCAGTGTTCCTCGTGCCAGCAGCAGCTTTGTTTGGCTGCTGTGTTAAAAGATTTTTGGAAATAAGCTTATTCACTTTCCTGCCAAGAGTCGGATGAGAAGATCGATACCTCTCATATCTTCACTGATCCAGGCAAAGAATGAGTCTGGAGTTTGATCCTTGTTAAACTGCAACTTGAGGGTTTTTGTTTTCTTAGTAGATTATACTAACAAGATATTCATTATTAGCCCTAGAAGTGCTCTGATTTCCCCTTCAGACAGAGCCGGGCGTCCAGTCTCAGCTAAGCTAACTGTGGCTAACTGGCTCCAGCCTCATAATTAACCGACAGATATGAGAGTGGTATTGATTTCTCAGCGAGAAAGAAGAAAATAAGCTTATTGTGCTAGTTATCAGGCCGCGCAGGAAACAGACAATGTTATGTTGAAAAGAAAGAAGTTGAGTGCTTTGTGTGTGTGTGCAAAGCCTGCAGGCTGCATCCAAACTTAGACTGTATAACAGAAGTGGACGCAGTCACTGTGATGTCACCAACTGGTTTTTGAACCACCGCCTTGAGTTTAGCATTTTGGCTGTCGCCATCTTTGTTTTTTGGAGCCAGGAATATATTATGATGAGAGGGTGGAGCTTACACTAGGGTAAGCTAGTTAGCTCTGTTAGCAAATTACAGCCGTTAAGGGTAAATAAAAACAGAATGCTTCAAATTTAGAGTGTAAATATTTGCAAAAGACACATGTTCAATAATTTTTAGCACGAGTTATCTTTGTACTGCATTCAATCTGATATAGGACAAATCATCAAACCAAAAAACAAGTTTTCAGCTACTTAAATATATACAGTGCTATGGACATGCACTACTTCCCCTCTATCCTAAATGAAGGCAGCCATACGTTAAAACATACCCTGCTTTATTGTCTATTTGACTATAACTGGGACCATTATTTACAAAATGAAAATCATGATTCCTTGAAGAAGACTTGAAGAATACTTATTGAAACCATAAACCCATTAGGACAATGTTTACTGTGATCATAAATCAAGTGAGAAGTTGGGTCATTTTCCTGTTGACTTTCATACAATCTGACTTGTTCTTGTAGCCAGTGCAGTCGCCCCCTGCTGGCCATTAGACAGAATGCAGGTTTAAGGCTCTTCCTCATCTGCTTCACTTTTTAGACTTGGAAGCTATGTCTTCTTCTTTTTATACAGTCTATGATTCAAAGGCAAGCACGTTTTGATATGGTAATCATCAGTAGACATTATATTCTAGATGGACAGTGCAGGTACATACTGTAGTCAGTTTCCATCCTTGTGGTGTTCCAGGTTTAGACCGGGTTTTGTTGCCAAAACGAGAGTTAAGATGTGATCCGTGCTGTATACAGGACAAACCTTTTGTGTCTTAATCCCTTCCTGGTATTTCTTTACCTCGCTTCAACACTGAAGCAACGTACTGTATGTCATAAATAACTGCCACATTGTGTTTGTCTCTTGATTTTCATCAATTCATCCTCTAATTTCCTCATGCCTCCATAAATCCTGCTCACTGTGGCTCGGAGGTCTCCGAAGCCCAAAGCTATTAGGTCGAGTGTGAGGCTTATAGAAGTGCTGCCTCGGCGCTGATCTCACGTTTCCCAGAGTCACTTCAGGACACGTGCCGCTCCACGCTGAGATGCCTCATAATCACCTATCCCAGGTGAGGGAGGGGCTTTAATCACCTACCTTAGGGGGAGGTTGAATGATAATTAACCCGCCGTCTCGAAATCCAGATGTCTGATTCAGACCCGGCGACTGAAATGCAAATGTTGTACACTTTTTATGTGAGAGTTTATGAGGATGTGGTCTGCTGCTGCTCATAATGTTCAGCCAGGAGATGAAGCACACTGAGGGCCGTCCTGGTTGTAGCAGCCGGCCGATGTGTGTGAATGTGAAATGGACGTGAAATGTGCGATGTCATCTCATCATGCGAGGCCTTTGAATGAGCACCAAGTGCGGCTTTTTCATCGCTCAAGGCATCTGAACGCCTTCCAATAATTACTCACTTATTCCTAAAGATGGACGTGTCTTCTTAGAGCCTCTTCAGCCCCTTTAACCTGCGTTCAAATTTAATCACGCTGACAGTGTGAACACCTAAGCCTCACTGCTCCGAAAGAGCCAAGGGCAAGAAGCTGCGGTTCATCTCGGTATTTTTGAAGTGGGCATCAGTTGCATTTCTGCACGTCAGCCCACGGCCGTGCGTGAGGCTAAGTGCTGCGAGAGACGGGGCCAACCTTCTGAGACAGAGGCGGGATTGAACGGGGCCCTCGAGTGGCAGCTGGACCCAGTAGGCTGTCATATTTGGGCCTGTTGGAGGCGAGAGTGCTGAGATGTCGCTTTGAGCAGCAGCGAGACACTTGCTCTTTTGTCCCCCCGGCTGCCTGGGATGCTCACACTGCGGGAATTTAGAGTAGGATGAATGAGAGGCAGTTAAAGCCTCTCATTGTTTCGTGCTCTTGTTGTCCTGCACTCAGTGCCTGTTCTGTACCAATGTTTGGAAGATTAAACAGACCAAGGCTGTATTCAATGTTTCATGCAGTACTAGCAGAATGTTCTGATTCGGCCCAAACGTTGCATGCAAATACGCAGACAAATGCAAAATCTGCAGCATGCCAACATACCTGGATGTCTTACTGTTAAAAAACCTCCAACCAAAAACACTAGTCATCAGACCATCTACCTCTCCTACCATATCCCACAATGCAACATGCTCACTCTAACCGTTGGCAATGACGAAGAAGAAAAATCAAAAGTTATAATTGTATTAAAACGGCTGCTGTTGTGCCACAAATTGCGGTTTTTAAGAGGTCTTCATGTGAGAATATAGATATTTTAACTTATTCAACATATTGCCTGAATAAAAGTCGCCCCCTGCTGGCCATTAGAGAGAATGCAGGTTTAAGGCTCTTCAGCAGCAGCTATAGTGTTTACAAGTTACTACAGTTCATCCTGACGGCAGCATGACTGTCTGTCACCAATTGATGAGATGTTTTGCTCAAAAATGAGAGGAAAAGTCGGAGAATCAACCAAAGTCAGTAGGATTTAACTCTGGGAAACAGAAATGTTTTTACGAAATGTTGTGCCTCCCCGTCCAGTTAATGTTAAGACGACTCAGCTTTCTGTAGGGAAAGAGGAAACAAGGTAAAACCAGTTAAAATAAGGTGATTTATTGACAAGGAAATCAGAAATCTACAATCCCGAATGAAGATGCAAACTACAAATAAGATAAAGGCCTGTGTGTATATATACGTGTTTATATGTGTGTATATATTCTGTATTTAGTAACATCATTAGTGTGGACCAAAGTGTCGACCACTGCAGCCTCTTTCATTATCTTCACTCGGACGTCTTTGCAGAATGAGTCTCTGTCCTGCCGTGTTCTGTGAATGTTAAGTCAGAGCCTTATGTAAGATATCCAGCCTCCTCCATCTTGCTGATGCGGCGCGTCCTGGAGGACAGACGGGGCAGGACAGGGAAAGGGCACTCGCCTCTTCACTCCCTCTCTGTATCTCTCTCACACACACACAGACACATTTGAGACGCTTTGTGACTCTGCAGGCTGATCAATTTAGCCTCCAGCTGATTTTTTCCTCATGCCTCAGCGCCCGGCGTCATGCCCGACTGCCTGCTTTCTGTATTCTGCTATTATTTCCCCACAGACAATATTTGATTTTAAGAAACCAGCTTTGATCTTATCTATTCAGCTCTTGATTTAATCCACTGCCTCTCTGCAGAATCCGTTTAAGGACATGGAAAAAGCTGCTATATGAGAGTCTGTATGTGTTCACGAAGCTGAAATTGTGAAAAAAAAAACACAATATGGGATTGTTTACAGTGAATTTAGCTGCTGTGCAAGAGCTGCCAGGGACTCCGGTCAGAAGTCACAGCCTGCAGCAGTCTGACAGATATCACACAGCTGATAAAATACAGACATAAACACCAGATTACTGTAAATAACCTGGTTTAACCCACAACTGTGGTGTCAAGGATGTATTTAGTCGCATATTAGCAGCTGCTAATAAACAGCACGGCAACACAGAGAGGATTTAATCTTCTTTTGGGTGAATAAAAGTTGTAGAAATCAAAGAGCGCCTTTGTGTTTGAGGCGTTTAATACCTCCAGGCTCAGGCCTGTATTACTATGTAATATTCTACGTGGATCCAAAGACGTTTTATTAGCAAACGCTCTCCAGATGAAATGCATGCTAATTTGAAAATGGGACAAGCACATGTGCCGCTAGAGATATGGAGTGGAGGATTTCTTTTTCAGCTGCTCGTTCAGGAGGAAAATGTCAGAACAAACCTCGGCCAGTTCATAAGTCACTGTACGTGTTCAGTCCTCTTCAGAGGGACCTCAGTCCAAACAGACCTCAGGGCGACGGAGAGCAGACGAAATGGCATCCGGCTGAACCTGACGCACGATAAGAGAAGCTTATTGGTGAGATATCAAACAGCGAGGCTTCATTTATCAGCAGAGAGGTTCAGGATAATGTAATGCCTCAATAGCTTCAGTTACATGTTTGCTGCGCGTGTCTGCAGGGACTGATAAATGTTTCATTTTCACTATCTGAGAGTTTGTTGTTGGGCGCCGGTTGGCAGAGAAGCTTTTAAAATGTGATGTTTCTGCAGTTAAAGCTGCACTCATTAAATCTTTATATTCAAAATGGAAAAAATGACACTTCGTGTTGTAAAATGTGTCAATCGAGTGATGAACCCTCAGAGAAATATTTGCTCCATGTGGCGTTTTAGTGTGTTTCAGCTTATTGTTTTAGTTTAACGGCCCGCTACTTAATTTTTTAAAAGTATATTCAAATAAATAATATTCAAAAAACAATCCCTCCTAATAAAACAACATCCTTGACAAAATAAGAGAAAATAAATAAAGGAAAAGACAGTAAAAAGTAGCTGAACATTAAATAGAAGCCAAAGCGCAACAGATATAAAAACAGTATAATTTTCTTTCCCTTTTAATGTTGGTTTAACCCTTTAAACCGGGATTTATATGTTTGTTTTCTTTAAAAGGTCACCAAAAATACATTGTTTATTGTGGAAAAAAACTCTAAAAACAGGCACTATTGTTGATATTTGAACTTTCGGACAGATCAGATTCTGCTGAGAGGAACGGTCATGTGACAAATATTCACTGAAGACCAGACAGAACTTCAGGCTGTTTACACAGAGCAGAGAGAAGAGGACAGGAGAGGCTGAAAGTAGAGGATGAAAGAATGCAATATTCAGGACACTTGTGGGCACTTGAAGTGCTTTGTATATTTGAATCCCATTTTATTCCTCTGTAATAATTTATCACAGAAATTAAACTTGTGTTTTTTTCTTTTGTTTATGATTTATGCCATTATAACTGTGTTTTACTGGACAAAAGACATTTTCAAGTTGTTCTCACTTCTTGCCATGAACGAGAAAGTATTACAAAGGAAAACATTTCTAAGTGGCAGGCCTAAAAACAACACATTTAATACATTCATCTTAATTTAGGTTTTTCTTCCGTAGCCATGAACACATCTCACTTTCTTCAGTAGTTTGTTCTGTTGTCACGGCTCAAAAGGCCGAGAGCTGCAGTGGAAAGTTCAGGAAAAAAGTTTGAATCTAGACCGTAATTTTTCTGAATACTACTTCAAAACTTAAGGTTGTACTTTTATTGAATTTAAAGCAGCTGTTATGCGCTGCTCATTGTGTTTATCTACAATATAACTGCAGATAAAGTATATAATTTAAGAGATGACTCTACCAGATAAATGACATTGTGAGAAACAGTTTTCCCTGATTGTTGGCTGCAGAGCTGACCCTCTTTCCAAACGAAGCTCCGTGATTACAGCGGGCGTCCTGAGGCCTGTTTACTTTGTCACATTGTTCCAGCACTTTGGGAGGCTAATGCAGCTAAATGAGGTTAACGGGCTGAAAAAAAAGGCAGAGAGAGCGAGGAGAGATTTGTCAAAACTTGGTGCCAGATGTAGATGAGATTATATCGAGGCGGTTGAGGCTTAGTGTAGTGGAAAGGAAATGTGACATTTCTGGAGCGGTGTGTGCCGGCTACCTCATCCCTCTTTGAATCATCCGTCCCTGAATAAAATGTTCCCAAGTGTCTTTGTTGTCCAGTGACACATGTGAGGGAAATATTTCAAACATACTGTAGTTTGTTTTTGAGAACTATTCTTATATTCACTTTAAACTCTCTCTTACCATTTGTTATTTTTCATCTTTGAAAGTTGAAAAACGGGGAGAAGTAACAAAGAACAACATACTGAACTTTATATGTCCACTTCGCTGCATTTTTTCAAGGGGCACCCTGGAGGTTTCTTCATCATGTTTTATCTATTCTGGGGAAACCAAGTGGGGCAGTCACCCCCCTGTCCTTTCCACAGTCCACCAGAGTGTCTTAGTCAAGCCTTACCCATTTCTAGTGTTAGATAGTATCCAGCCACAAAGAACAGTTGTTTTGGGTGCAGACTTGGAATAAGAGTTCCCATTCTGCCTCTTACAAGTCAGTCATTTTACCTTATATTGTTGCATAACATAACTTTTATTAGTACATGTAAAAGACCTGAATTTGCCATCTTTCATTGCCAGAAATGCCCCTCTTATCTTCACTGTCACACCAGTGCACAGAAAATGAATAACATGGACTTTTCCTGAATGGTCGTCTCCGGCTGAAATGAAATGTTCTGCTTTACTCGTGGTACAGCTGCTAAATTATCAGCCTCAACTGGGTGTAGTAACTCTGACAGTTTTTATATTTACATTTTGCACTCAGGCATTTAGTTCTCCATTATTATTCATCGTGACTCAAAGTGCGGCCTTTTTTATTTATTTCCGGACGCCTTGATTCGTTCCTTCGCTCTCGTATTGATTATTCCGGTCTGTGGAAATGTGAATTCCTGCTCTGAGTGGAGTTATTGTTGCTCGTTGCAGTCATACTGCCACTGTGGCTGCAGGTTTTGATTTGTGTGTGTGTGTGTGTGTGTGTGCAAACACTGACTCTCAGGGAAATCCTTGTAATACATTAGTCACTGATTTCCATAGCAACAGTGTTTGTGTTATTTTGCAGAAAGCGTCCGGTGTGTCTGACATTTGTTGTTGATTATTGACATTTTGCTTCAGATTTGATGTGTAAGTTGATGCCCGTTTCATGAAAAAGCCCCCACCTATCCATCCACCCGGTTAATTTAGCACCCTCTCTTTTTATTCTCATAGCTTTGGTTAATTAAAGCGAAGCCCTGTTGGCTTGATTTTGCAGGCTGGCCTCTTGCATCAGGCAGCGTGAAAAGAGGGAGCAGCTATTTCAGTTCTCCCTTCACTGAGGCTTAAAGAACTTTTTCAGAATTCAGAGCATGGAGGAGAAATGTAGGTCAGCTTCCTTTTTAGAAAACTTGCGGCCGGGAGAAGAGCTTAGAAGGTTTAACATATTGTAGTAATTAGGAAAGCTGCTGTGCCACGTCTGGCATCTTGCTCCTGGGTGGCTGAGTCATATGACCTCCTCCGTGTTCCCACCGGACTCCTCCCCGATGGATTGGCCGGACAGATGGACACAGTGAAAATCCAGAGGTTGGCATCGGCAGCTAAAACCTTTCATCTCTGCCCCTGGATGGCTGTCCAAATGAGCGTTCATTATCGCTGCCAGTCAGAAATAAGCATCGCTTTACAAGCCTGTAAACATAACCTCTGTGGCCTCCCAGATGCTGAGCAAGCTCCAGCAGCTAATCTGCCGCAACACAGACGTCAACCGGAGCTGGAGACGCTTTAATAATGAAAACAAGGGACTCGTCAAGACAGAAACAAACCTCACATCCAGTCCAGTCAGATAACTCTGTTAGTTTTCCAATAACGCTCTTTCTACAGATCTGATCCAGAGAGGAGGAGGAGGGATGTTTTGTAAAATACAGCTTCACCGTCTCTTTAATCCATGTTTGTTTTAGCAGACAGCGGGTATTAAAAGATTCACTTACAGCTTAGAGAATAGACAGGAAAAATGGGTTTCCATTTGATGAAGAAATGTTCTGCTCCAACAACTGTGGACGGTGTTGAAATACTAATTTTTTTCAAAAGGTTTCTGCTACATTCAAAGCTTTCAAGCATCACTACTTGAACTGGTCATGTTGTGAATCCAAAGTAACTACAGATACTACAACCTAATTTAAGTTTGGATGTTGTCTAAAACGGGCCACACGGTAGTGTAGTGGTTAGCACCCTTGCCTCACAGCAAGAGTACGGATTGTATTCTTTTAGTACGGATTGTAGCTGTTCTCATCAGGTTTGTACTTCCTTGCTCTAAACCATCAGTCAGCACAGCCATGATCATCCTGAACTCCACTGAAAAAAAACATTTTAAAAGTTATATGCTTGTTTTCTTGCAGACAGACCTGACAAAACCCCAAAACAAGCTCATGGTTATTTAGATGTTCACGGTGCCGTGGAGACACTCTGCTAAACGTTTATCCTGACTGACAGACATGTCAATCTCAAGTTAGTGCTAAATGGGACCATAATTTACAAAATGACCACCATGCTGTATTGAAGAAGACTTGAAACTAGAGATTGACACCATAAACTCATTAGGAAAATATTTACTGAGGTATTAAACCAAGTGACAAATAGGCTAATTTAATCTGTACGGTTTGACTTCTTTTTGCACCAGTGGAGTCGCCCCCTGCTGGCTGTTAGTAAGAATGCAGCTTTAACACACAAAGGTTGCATCCACTTCTTTGATACAGTTAACGGTCTGAAGATCTTTATGTCCATGCAGGTAATTTAAATTTTTTTTATTATCTTAAGACAATTAAATCAGATTGATACTCTGTGGCAGTGCCTGTGAGACTCTATGCTATGCTCTATTTTTTTTAAATATATAAAGATATTACAAATTAACATATAAACATGCATCCTGCATGAGAAACTGGATGTTTCCAAACCACTGTGAGGCCAACAGGTGGTGAGTATCTGATATTCAGATCGTGGGTTTTCTTTGGAGTGGCCCTTTAAAATGGGCTTTACCGCATTAAAACATCCACTCAGGCCACAAAACTCAGACTCACATTTAGTCCGTAAAGAGCTTTAACAGACTGTCAGATTAAAACAGTTATGGGTGACTGAAATTTGACCCTTTCAGCCACTTCAGTCAATAAACACTTTTGTAAATGGGCAGAGTGCTCTGCGTGTCCGTTTTTAGCCGCCCTATAATGCAGAAACCCGTCAGAGCAGCGATGAGAGATCCGGCCCGAGAGCTCTTCAACCGAACAACACGGAGGGTCGGACAGACGAGTTTCACTGTTGTGGCTGCACAGTTAATGTGCAGACCGCTCTGTGATTACAACTTTTTTTGTTGTTGTGCAATCGTGGGTCCTTTTAACAAACTCTCGACGGGTATGAAAGTCATTATGTAGGACACTTCAGATCCAGCTGTAATGGGATCTGAAGTGTCTGCTGTTTGTTTGATCCACTGAGACCTCTAAAGTTTTTACCCAGACACCACGGCTCAGCACGCCTTTTAAAAATAGCTGCTGATTGTTTTCTACAGCCATTAATCTTCATTTATTCTTTGATTATTCGGTTAATTATTTGGTCAAAAACAAAACAAAAACTGAATAAATGGATCATTGTTTTGTAGGGTTCAAGTTGGAGGAAGTCCAAAATTGAAAGGTATTCAGTTTAATATTATATAAGATGAGTGAAATCTTTTTAAAATATTTTTTTGTAGAATTTTCAGGTTCTTTATCAGAACATATACATCAACATATGAACATAAATTCCTCATACTCATACAGTCACACATTCACAAAGACAAAATTGATAAAATATAAATATAAATAAATAGAATACTAACATAAAATAACAAGCATCAAAGTAATAAAGTAAAATTATATGATAATAGTAATACATTACATCATAACAATAATAATAATTAAAACAATAACAATAATAATAAATTATTATAAATTAATTGAAGCAACTGTATAATTAAATAAATATAATCAGCAAAAACATGAAATAGAATCTTAATATAAAATAACAAGCCTCAAAGTAATAAAGTCAAATAAAAAAACAAATACAAATACAAGTAAAATAATAAATAAAAATTAAATAAAATTGAGTTAAATAATTAGCCAGTTGTCATATTAGCTGCAATAGTTAAAATCAGAAACAGCTTAATTTCCTGGTGGCTTTTCACATTAAAATAAGCTGTTCTACTGTTAGCAGCATATTATATCCAAATGTTTTAGCAAAGCAGTATCATAGTTTCATCAGATATATACCAGCATGCTGACTGAACCAGCCCGTGTTCCAGGAACAAACACATGCAAATCTTTATCAGTATTTTCATCTGACAGTTTGAATATGTCTGGTTGAACAAAGTGACCACACATGAGCGTTCTGCTGCCTAACAGTCCTGGACGTGAACACAGAGTGGCTGAAAATGGCTTTTATTTAGCTGAGAGTTCATGAAAGTGTGTGTCCAGCGGAGTGGCATCATGGGTGGAGCAGCGTGCTGCAGATCGCTGCATACAAAGCTCTCATTTGTATTCCAGTTCCTGCTGCGGCCCCCCGGGGCTCTCGGAGGGCACGGATCATTCTGAGTCCTCTGGATGAAACTCTCCACACTTTGCTTGGAAACATAAAACAACTGGGCTGCTTGATGTTTCTGCTCTGCGTCAGCTGCTTTAACCGCTGACCTCCTCGTCGACCTACATTCAACGTTCACCTCTCAGTTCCTCTCTAATAATCACACATGTGATGCGTTTTTACTCTTGCGTAACCACGGATACATGCAAATCTCCCTGGAGATAAATCACTTTCAGAATTCATTGTGGTTTTAATTGTTTCTGGGTCAGTCTTACTCGCAGCTGATGAAGGAAATGGATTTCATGTCTCTCCTTCCTGCATTTTTAATGGACTGCATTCATTATACATAAAGGAAAAAAAGATTTCTTCTTGTGGTTTAGTGAATGTAGCTCTACGTCATGTGCTACTCCAGTGTTTTCACCCTCCGTCCCTCCTCCCTCCCACAAATTTCAAGGCCAAGGATATCTGGCAGGCTGGCAGCAGCGCACAGATTTGATTATTAAGCTCTTTCTTCGCGGAGGGCTCTTCAGTATTCAACAGCTTGTTATTTCTGAGCGGAGAACACTTTGCTGTCTTCAGTGAGCTTCAGAAATAACTCGTCTGTGTGTGAAATGAAGGAATGTCTAATCATCAGAGGAAATGAAAGTGGATATTTTGGGTTAATGCAGATAAAAAGACAATTATAACAACAAAGCCAAAGCTGGAGAGCGACCTTTTTTTCTAATTTTGTTGCAGACTAAAAACAAAGTTTTATATAATCGTCTACTTTTCTTTTTTAGCTCAAAACATTCACAAAGGCACATGCTGTCATTCACTGAACTGAAAAAGCCATTGACAAAGGCTTTAAAGTTTGGAAAATACTTAATTTTAACCATCAAGGTTTGGAAATATGCTTGAATATAAATATATATGCTTGATGTTCAACACACTGGGGTTTTCATCTACACAGTGACTCCTGTTAATCAAAAATCTGTTAATATTTTAAATGAAATAATCCTGTCGTCATATTTGTTTGTAATCATATCAAAAATATACAATTAAAGTTAAAATGATTAGTGTCAAAGTATTGATTTCTGTTGGTATAAACTAATTCTCTAGTTGTTATAATTCAATTCATAGGATTTATATGTAAATATGAACTTGCTGTTTAGGTACCTTGAAGGTGCTTGAAAAGTGCTTGAAAAAAAGCTGCACAAACCCTCTTGTAATCCAGTTTTTTAATGTGTCGTTTTGACAAGAAGTCAGTTTCCTGAAAAGCTTTGCAGAGATGCATATTTATAATTATAATGTTGACACCCACATTTCAATCTCTGCTTCAGGTGTTTGGGTTGAAGTCTGTGTCATTCGATGCGTAACGCCTGCAGTCCGCAGCAGACACGTTAAACAGAGGAGAAACAGGAGTCACGGTGCAGTGACCAGGACGTGTCAGTCTGAGGAGCGGAGGTGATGAAATTACAGGTTTTCTGGAGAGTTGATGAACACAGAGGAAGCAGAGTCCAACAGATATAAAGGTTGACAGATATTATCGGCCGGTATCCGTATCAGTGTATATGCTGTCTGATGCTAATATTTTATTTCAGTAGACTCAGTCTGACTGTGATTTTTGAGTTTTGGAATTCTAAACAGTCAGTTATTGTTATTGATTGTTGAAAAAGGTGCGTTTAAAGACCATTTCAGTCGTCTTTTTTCCCGCTCAGGTCAGTTTCCTTCTGTACTTCCAGTTAGTTAGTAGAGAGCAGGAAGAGCACAGAGGAAGGTGTTCATGTTCATGTCCTGGAGTTTTATGAGTTTTTGACACTAGTTTGGCAGATGTTTGGTCATGAAAGGAAGGTGGAACCTTATGAAAGTACAAGATGATTCAGATGAATCTATTAAAAATCAGTTTTAGTTTAAAGGTGTGAGTAGGTGGGCCGACTGTCTGCTGGAAATAAGGCCAGACAAACAAGATGACATACAATAAAACAACAGTCAACAGTGAATATTACATAACAGCTGTTTCTCAGAATCCATATATTAAATTGAAGATGAAACCTTTTATTGAAAGCTCCCAGAGCTTCATCCTGCACAAAGCTGTCAGGTTCATCCGATCGGCTGGAGGAAGTCTCTGTGGGACAAACACAAAGCTGCAGCTCTGTGTTTGCTCCACTGCACCTTCAATAAGTCTTATCTCCCCCGCAGAGCCTTTATTAGAGGATGAGCCTCCCTCTGCTGCTGCACTGGGAGATCACTCAGCAGCGACTGAAGGCCATAAAGCAGCTCCAGTCCACACAGACTGGGAGATAGTGAGCGGACACTGCTACTGATCTCTGAGATTCTTCACTCCAGGGATCTGAGAAAATTAGCCGACTCAATACTTACTCTTGTTTAGATTTCCCAATAAACATTAGTTTATTGGATTTGGCTGGTTAGGAAACTAGTCGATGTTTATCTATTCATTCTATATGTGTTATTTAGCTGCTTTTGTCACTCATGTCATTATTTCTTGTTATCTCAGAAGGTCTCATTAGTGCTTCTGTAGACGAATTCCTGTCCACATTTTGAAGATTTGCACGAGAAAGGCACCAGAATTTGATAAAACTTAAAAAAAAAGAAAGAAAGGGGTTTATGCTTGCTTGAGTTGGATTTGTCGTTTTCCAAAAAATAGGGGAGAAGGATTTAGAGAACATTTAACTCACATCAGCTGTTTCCAGTTGAATCCAATTCCTGAAGACTTCTCTCCATTTTCTCCAGTGGGTTCACAAAATTGTCGGATTAACAACCTTTTTTGTAGTTGTTTTCTCTCTTGTGCAATCTCTTCTTCTTCTACTGTTTACTGTTGGATTAGCCTTCAGCAACACATCACACTGCCATCTACTGACCAAAGTACGTTAATGCAGCTTTGTTTATTTGCTCAAAACCAGTTGATGGAAACTTCCCTAATTCACATTTAATTTTCATGCGACATTTCAAAATTTTGCTTCAGAGGAAACATGGCTGCTGTTTTTTTCCCTTTATCGTGGTTTTATGATCTTGCATTATATAGTCTACTCCTCCACTCTGTCACCGGCAGTGACCTCTGTGAATCTTGTCTTTCAGCCTGTATCAGAGATTGATTAAAGTCAAATTTGATCTTTTGATCAATCGCTCTCTTTGTCTGTTCTGTCAGTATCAGACTGAGGTAACATCAGTGAGTTTGGATCTCCGAGATAATGTGATATTTGAAAACTCTTTGATATGGTTTGATATCTTTGAAGACGACAGTGTCTCTCTCATCCTTTGCAGTTTGAAAAATTCAGATTAAAGCATCTTTTCCACCCAAAAATAGACATTGTGAAAGAAGCCATTCAGTTTTTTGCTCAGTGATAAATGCATTTCTGTCATGGCAACACAACACATGGCGCCTCTGCCGTGTTAGAGGCTGATGAAGAAGCCACGCTGCACTGAAGTCATAATAAAAGACACAAAAGGGGAAGAGGAGGTGTCTGATGAGGGCCGGCGGTGCTTTGTCTCCGAGCGTACGCAGACTGAACTCCAGACGCGTCTCCGTGGCCTAATGGGCTCCTCTATTAATAAAAGATAAGCAGTCAATTATTGAGCTGTCAAAGTGACGTTAGGGACGACACGGGGCCGGGACGGGGCGGGAGGGCGGTGGGAGGGGAAGTGTGTGTGAGGAATTTCATGGTTGAGTTTCAGTGGAGGAGGGAAGGCCTGTGTCCTCCGGGTCTGCATGTCCCCTGCAGAATGTCACCTCCCCCATCCAACTCACCTTTATCGTCTTTAACTCGCCTCCTCTTCCTCTGTTTTATCTTTTTCTGTCTTTCTATTTCTGTCTCCCTCTTTGTCTCTCGTCACTGAAACACCAAAGTGACTGAAGGCTTGAAAAACGTCCTTAAATCAACCTGCAAACTGCTTTTTCCACTTAACCGATTAAAAAGAAAACGCATCAAAACAGCTTTTATTTTTACCTGCTGCTCATGGATTTAGCTTTTAATGCACAGTTTAGTTTCTGTCTGATCTAATTTGATTTTTATCACTTCACTGTCGTTGTTTTCTTCTCTTTTTTTTCTCGTGCAGTTTCATTTTTCAGACGTGTTTTTTTGTTTTTCTCCCTTGGGGGTTTATCCGTTTGAAGCTTGCACAATTTCTCCTTGTGCTCATTATCATCCTGCTGAGCAAATTAAAAATTAAAACTCTCTGTCTCACACACACATACACACACACACACACACGCAAACACACAACTGCAGGTTGTTTACAGCAAGCCAATTTCAGAAATACTGTTAAAATGCAGCTGATGTTTTCTTCTTCTCCTCCAGTTAATTGTGCACGCACGTCATAAAAATGCCAACCCTCTTTGACATTTTCATACATTTTTTCTTCTGAATCAAGACGTGCAACTGAATAAACAAGTATTACACTGTTTATATCAGCATGCATCAGACGTGATGTTAAATCTTTCACACGTTCACTTGTGTTGGTTTCCTTTCATGCAGCTTTCCTTCCTTATAGCCAATTAGGAAATACCTTGTTGGAATTCCAGCCTGTATTTTTCTCTCTGTTCTGTAAAGATAAAACATTTGAAGCATCTTTTTCTATCTGTTTTCCTTACAATTACAATACAATTCTGTTGTAATGGCATTCCTGTGTTTGGAAAGCCTCCACGTTTCCCCCTCGCCTCCTTTCATGATAAAAGCTTGTTGTTGAGGAGACGGAGGGAGAGGGAGAGGTGTGAAAAGGCTGAAGCAGAGCCGCTTTCCATCTCCTGTCGCTCCGTTGGCCTTCGGAGCTTAATGATCTACTGACACAGATTCACTGAGCAAATATGAGCGTGATTTATAGGAAGCGAGGGCACGGAGCAGGACGGAGTTTAGACTTTGCCTCCAGTTGTTTATTATTCATGAGCAACGGAGGGAGACAGTTTATGTATGAACCTCCGACTTCAAAGAGCGGATGAATGTGTATGAGTGCATGCATTGTGTGCTTTTATTTCCTACCGTCTGTGTGGTTATAGTTTGATGTTGTCATGTGTCCTCTGTTGATCTTCACACCCAAAGTTTTTGAATAGTTTTGCCTCATGCTTGTAGAGCATTTTACATGATTTAAAGGGATAGTTTGGGATTTTGGGCGTTAAATTGTATAAAATAGTCGCCAGTAGTGGAGTGGATGCAGAGCTATAAGCTTACTTTCTGAGCTCCGGTGTCAAAGATCTGGCCGATCTTAGAATAGATCATTTTGGCAAGTTGTACGCTGCATTTACTGGCTTTTTAATGAAACAAAATAGTGCCAAGAGAAGCTGGTTTCTGATATGCATGAAGACGAGTAGCCTACTTGTAGTTTTGTGGAGTTAAACAGGAACTATCTATTCTATGTTCAGAACTCCAAAACAGGAGCTCCAAGACTAAGCTAACTAAGCTAGCTTTGCATGCACTCCACTACTGGCAAGTATTTCATACAACTTGTTCAAAAGAAACATGGCTGCTGCACCTCTATTCCCCCTCTGTCTGAGGAGCTCCGTTGTAGCCACTGTTTCCAGGTCTCTGCTCTTGCTGTCTTTGTATCACCCATCAATGCAGCCATGGAAATGTCCGTAACCATGAAAAATCACAAACAAAAGCTTCTCAACACAAAAACGACTTAATTGAACATGTTCCAGCAGGATACATGTATAAGTGTATGTGATGTAAACACTGCAGTAATGTGCATGAGGCAAATGACTAAAAAGAAGTATGTCAGAAGCTGATGTCGAGAAAAAACTATTGGAAACAGAGCGTTCAGAACAGTCACATTATATATGTGACACAAAATAATGAAAAGCATAACAGGTCCCTTTAAGTCCCCCCCAAAGGTTTGGATTCATAGGACACAACTCCTGAAAAGCTTTGCAGCTGCAGCAGGGAATGACTCTGCATTTTGCAAAATACTCTTAAATTAGAACATTTACGAGCGTGCAGAATTATCTGTTAGCAGTTTGTGTTTGTAATGTACCCACGGCTATACAAGCTGCTATCAATGGATTACTCTGATAGAGAAGAACACTTAAAACATGATTATTCTCAGGGAAGTTCTGCAGTAATAAGGATCATGTTCTTAGTAGGCGCATCTCTCAGTTTGAATCAACCTTTGAATCAGTCAAACAAGATATGATCTGATATGTTAATTAGTGAGATTAGAGGTGCTGATTGGTGGATTTAGTTACCTTTGGACAGGCTAGCTGTTTCCCTCAATTTCCAGTCTTTATGCTATGCTAAGCTAACCAGCAGCTGGCTGCAGCTTCATATTTAATAGGTTTAATAGGGAATCTTCTCATCTATCTCTCAGCAAGGAAGTGAATAAGTGTGTGTGTGTTTGTGTGTACGTGTGTGTGTGTGTGTGTGTGTGTGCACTTCAGCACACATTCATTCACAGACTTGTACTCTTCCTGTCAAAGCTGTCTTCTCTTGTCAGACAGGCTGAACTGAAATCTATTTTAAGGCTCGGTGTGTCCTGAGCTTCGTGACCAATATACACACACTCACACACTTTCTCTCGCTCTCTCTCGCTCTCTGTCTCACACACACGCACACACTCCTACCAGGCTCTGCTCTGTCACTTCACTACACCGTCTCCCCAGCCAGCCGGTAAATCCCACAGCTGAATATTGCATGAGCAGCTGAGCGCTGGAGAGCCCCCCGGCACACGTCTGAATAATGGGAAGGAACCACGGCAGATTGATTATGTGTGTGTCTCTGTGTGTGTG
>CAFUXE010000139.1:466261-513880 GCA_903364295.1 Serranus cabrilla | reverse complement strand
CACACACACACACTCAGCTATATGCTAATGTGCTCATTTAAGTGCTCAGCGCTCAGACTGAACTGTGCAGCAAGCAAAACAAAAATATTTATATTAAGTATTCCCATTTATATCAATGAATACTTAATAACAGCTGTACAGTTCAACAGCACCACAAACTAAAACGACCAGAAAGTTCATTAAACACCTTTAAAAAAAGTTTCAACACAAATTATACATTATAACCAGTGGTGGAAAAAGTGTTCAGATTCCTTACTGAAGTAAAAGTACTAACACCACCCTGTGAAATTACTCCACTACAAGTAAACATCCTGCATTCAAAACGTACTGCAGTGAAAGTACAAAAGTACCAGCAACATAATTTAAAGTAAAAAAAAAAGTAAAAGTACTCATTATGCAGAATAGATCCACTCAATATGGAAGCCCTGAAAGGCAACGTAAAAATGTTTTGTATGAGATAAACTAAAAACATTGAGGCTTAATCAGGCTGTTTTGATGGAAGTGCCACAAAAAAAAAATCCCATATCGGTTCAGGCTCTATTATTAAGTAACTGGTGCCACTGTTACACTCTGGGGCAACTAATGAATAGATATTTACAATCAGTCATGAACTGGTTGATATTTTGCAGCTGCTGCCGGCTAATTAAGAGATTATGTTTGCTGTTAACCTGCCATGCTTCAGTGTGAACTGATGCCAGGCCAACTCAGTAAAGTAAGCTCCGCCTGCAGCAGGTCTCTCCTCTCTTGGAGCAGCACAATTTGCTTTGGTATGAGGTTTCTCCTCCTCTTTGGCTGGCAGGAGACGTCCCACTCAGTTTGGAAGGTGCAGTTCATTGAGCCACAACTTCAGCCTTATTCAGCAGAGACAGTTTATGGAAGCAGTGGGGAGTCAATACTTGGGTAAATGTTGCTTTCCACGGCTGTGCAGGAGCAACATGGGTCATAACATGAAGCAGTGATTGTCAGGCTGGTCTCACCTCAAAAACAACAATATGGGGCGTTTGTACAGGCAGCAAAATGCGACACATATTTACGTTTTAGACCTCCGCTGACATAGCAGCACTGATTGATGGTGAGTTTATATGGTGGAGTAAGGCTCAAACAAACTGCATTTAATATGTAACTTCCGTGGCTCAAGTTTCATGAATAACCTTTTTCTAATTTAAGGTAGTAACGTTAATCTCGTGAGTACTTAATTTTCGGCATTTACTTTCTCTACTTACTTGTCTTTTATAACGGCTGACCAGGAAGTTTTTTTCCTAGATCAGTGGTTTTTTAGCCTAAATTTACAGAAACTGCAGCGAACTGTCCGTGTATGTATAATGACGTGTGTGCTGTTTAAAGAACGCTCCGCTCTGTACCGCAAGCTGCGAAACGCTCATATGAGTCGTTATTGGCGGTATTGTCGATGCTGTCCTTTAGGTTGGAGATCTTGTTGATCTTGTGTATTCCTATCACAGGTAAAATAAGCTGCTTCCTCGAGTGTCTTTGCTGCTGTGTTGTGCTCGAGGTGCAGCACATTTACAGTCTGTGGAAAGTCACCGTGTTTAAAGAAGCAAAGGAAATCCACATGTGCCCCAGATTCAGAGGAGAGCGTCACAGCCTCCTGTTGGGTTCCTGCTATGTGTGATCGTACCTCCTCACTCCGTCCTCATCAGCTTTGACAGGAGTCATCAGAGGCTGTCGGCCGTCATGTGTCGCTGTCTGAGAAATGAGAGTTTGCTGACACTCTTATATCACCTTTTGCACTTTGTTGCACTTGTCAACGATAATGAAGCATTACAAGCCAGGAGGGAGAGGAACTCTGCTCCGACTCTGACGGCTGGTACAAACCATAACATTTCTAATTAACCCACACAGCTGTCTGTTTCTGTTTGACGGTTTATTAGTGATGTCTGAATCTGTCTCTGTGTGTGTGTGTGTAGAAAGTAGCTTTACTCAAGTACTGTAATGAAATACATTTTTGAAGTTTATGCCACTTTATACTTCTACGCCCATATAGGTCGGAAGGGAAAACTTTTCTCTTTATTTGAAGAAAATGGTTACTTTTCAGGCAAAAAAAAGGGGCAAATGACCTTATCAGAGAGCTCTTTTTCTCCTTTCCTCAACCATTAATATAATACTTCTTCACTTCTTTAATAGGGCATGAATCGGTCCTAGAATTTAAACACTTTTTCACCACTATAGGGTGGTCAAGTATTTCTTTTTTGGTTATTATGCTTAGCAAACTTAGTTTTTTTGTTTCCTTCCTGCTATTTTTATCACAGGAATTTTTTCACAAATTTCACAGGAAGCATTTTACTGCAGATTTGTTTTCTTTTGATACTTTGATATTATATTTTGCTTAGTGCAGGGTGTTGGTTCACATATACTATAAATAAGTAAACAATCTAAATATTTCCTCCTCTGCCATAAGGTGGTCGAGTTTACTGTTTCTTTTTCTCTTTCTTCCTTTAAATGTTTTTTTTAATCAACACTCCATTGATTTGGTAAGAGCAGTAAACAGATGTCAGACTTTCATATTTGATGTCTGCTTGGTGCTCTGTCCTCAGTATTAAAACCACACCAACAGTGGGAACAGTAATCCAGTACACAGAGTAAAAACAACCTCTCCTGTCATCCTGTTGCTCCTGCTCTCCTGCTGTGATTGTGCTTTCAGGAAGGGGCAGTAATTGGGAGCTGGAGGCGGGAAGATGTCAGCGCTTGAAACCAAAATCCTGACAAAGACGGTCTGGCTGTCAAATCTGTTTTTGCGCTGTCGAGAATAAACAGTTATGTCGGGGTGTGACTGTGCAAATGCTGCTTTCTC
Source organism: Serranus cabrilla (assembly GCA_903364295.1). NCBI lineage: Eukaryota > Metazoa > Chordata > Actinopteri > Perciformes > Serranidae > Serranus > Serranus cabrilla. The sequence goes on along the minus strand of CAFUXE010000139.1, from coordinate 511,071 downwards.
TCCTTCTCTCGCTCTTTCATTATGCAGCTTTCAGGTTCCTCTTTCATGACTTTCTGCTTCATTTTTCCTTCTTTTTCTGCCTCGTTTCTCTCATTTCTTACATCTCTGGATTCTGTATGTGCCTTGTAACCTCGTGGATCTGAGCTGAGCTCGGGGATGTGGATCCAGGGTTTTGGGGGGCGGTCTGGGAACAGATCCAGCCCAGGGCTCTCCATCCTGAGGCTTCCTGGCATTCGGCCCCGCGGCTCTCTCCACCGGGATAATGCCGACCCACAGGAGGGAAGAAAAACAAGTCGAAGAGTGCCTAATCATCACTCTGAGCCTTTCTCAACTTGAATCCATTTATGGCTTTTACAAATTCAGCACTTGGCCTCTTCATCCGGTCCGTTGCTTCTAGAACAAACCGTTTCTAAACAACGGCCACATTTTAATGTTCAATGTGTGTTTTTACCGAAAAAGGAAGTGATGAACAACAAGTATTTATCAAATTAATCAGGTTTAACTTCAATTACCTTTGGAGTTTTGGGCTATTTTGGCTGTTTTTGAATACTTTTAACTCTTCCTCTGTATAACATTTAACACAACCTCACCTGTGTGACCTGATAAATATTTGTAAATTGACTTACTGGATCAACATTTTGAAGCAAAAAAACAACACAAGGGAGGGAAGTTGAAGCTCGTTGATGCTTCAATATTTAGTGCAACATCATGAACCTGGCTTCTTGATCTCGCAGTGTGACTGTGTCGTACAGTTTTGGGAGCCAAAGTGTGTGCGTTCATGTGTGGCCTCTGACCTCTTGTCAGATCTCTTCTCACTCACACTCGCTGCTCCTCTCTGCACTCCGAAGTGCTCAACAAAGCAGAAACGTCCTGGAAGAAAGAGTTCACTCATGCGTCTTGTTTACCAACTTCATCCTGTGTGCGGCGAGGCAGCCGGTGGCCGTGGTGTCACAGGAGGTGTTGGTATGTTGTGTCGGTCATTCCAGCCGGAGTGTGTGAGGCATGATTAGAGTAGGAAGCCTGCAGCTCTGACGCAGTGACAGGCTGAATGTGTGTGTTTAGGGTGTATTTAAAGAGCTGGAATGAAGAGTTCGTCTGTAATGTTTGTGTCTCAGGTTTCAGTCTGAGCCCAACAGGCAGGACAACATGTGAACGCGCTTTTCTTCTTCTACTTCTTCATCTGTATTTGATGTCAAAGCATTTAGAGAGATCTCCTTTCAGTATTTACATGCACACTGTATGTGCACATACAGTACTGTTGTCATAGTGACAGTAACCAGTGGTGGAAGAAGTATGTAGATCCCTTACTTCAGTAAAAGTCCTGCAGCAAAATGTACTTAAATTATCAAAAGTACTCGTTATGCAGAATGGACCCACTCAGATTGTTTTATTTACTCCAAATATATTATTGGATTATTTGAATCGATGCGTTTATGTTTTAATTTTCTCAAGGAAGTGCTCATTTTAACTACTTAATACACTGTTAAAAGGTTTGATTAAAAAAATGTTTAAAGTTTCATAAAATGGAAAACTCAAGTAAATTACAAGCACCTTAAAATTGTAACAGGTCTATTGCAACACCCAGATTTTTATTTATATATGTATTCCAGAATATGAATAAAGTGATATTATTGGATTATTATTTTGTGATGCATTTATTTAAGCGGCATTTTACTAATTTTGACTGTCCTACTTAATATACTGTTCTGTGGTTTATTTATAAAAAAATAACTAGTGACTAAAGGTGGCAGCTAAATGTGTTGAAGTAAAAAGTAAAATATTTGCCTTCAAGTAAAGTAGAGGTACAGTACAGTATTTGAGTAAATGTACTTAGTTACATTGCAATGACAGTAACCCCTGTGCGACAGGTGCAAGTTTCCAGACAAAGGGTGTAATGAGAAGGCTGGAAAGCGTGGAGGAGACAGATGTGTGAACAGGCTGCTCACCTCGATGGAGAGATAAACACGCAGCAATTACAATCACATCTTAAACGTTCAGCAGCTCCTACAAGGCTGCAAACATTAAAAATCTGCTTTATGAAGGCTGTAATCTGCAGGCAGGCGTGGGGGAAATAACAGAGGTTGATTTTCTTTATGGAAGTTAATGACAGCCAGATATATAGAAATATGTATATATATGTGTGTGTGTGTGTAGGAACGTAATGACTGGTTCATAGAAGAGAAGGTTGACTGACAGAATACTTGGTAGTTGATGGACATATAAGCTGCTGCAGTGATTGAAGCCGTTCCTTAAAGTGCACTTAACAGTGTGATTAAAAGCTAAATTAAACGCACTAAAGGTTTTAGGTTGTTTCCTGTCAGAGTGATGAACATGAACTGTACTTAGACTGCGGCAGGTTTCCCCCGCATCCATTAAACACATTCACCGTGACTCTGAAAGCTCCTGATGGTTGACACGTTGAAGTCAAATCAAGACTGATTGTCTTACAAGGTCGTTGGAGCCTCCAAACCACACGACCACATGATGTTTCCACCTTCAAACATGAAGCAGCAGCGTTTCCAACTTGAGGGCGTTTAGTGCTTTACTGGTGAGCAGGAGAAGTAGAATACGTAAAAACCTCGATAACATTGTGAAACAGCTGCAGTTTGGTTACGTTTAGGCAACAAAACGACTTCTCTAATGTAAGTATTCAGATTCCTTACTAAGTAAAAGTCACAAAAGTATCAGCATTAAAACTGACTTTTCTTACTTTAAGTACAATAACTCATTATGCAGAATGGCCCCAAACGGATTGTTGACACAATAATTTCAGCAGCATTTTACTGTTTCACTTTCAACAACTTAGTGCTAATTTTGAGTACTAAATCTACTGTTATGTGCTTTAATTTTGAAAAGATGTTTTTATTGAAGGCCATTTCATATATAAATACCAAAATTTGAAGAAAAAAAAAAGAGAAAAAGGCCACTTCTTTTATACAAAAGAAGGAATTTTGCTTTAATTGTGAGGAGGTGTTGCAAGAGTTTGATTATATCTTCGAAATGCTACATATGCCAGGGATTTTTATTTCATATTTAATTACTAATTCATAGAGAACTAATGTGAAAAATCCTGGCACACATTCTGCTCCTTAGAATTTACTCGAGTTTGGTCGCCTTTAGTCATGAATTAATGCTGAAGAGACGTCGCTGCTGCTTTGGCTGTTTGATTTTTACCACTTTACTTCCATTTAATTAGTAAAACTTCAAGGCAGGAGCAAAAAACTGCTTTTTTTCATTCAATCTCAGTTCTGAATTACTTGTTTGTGGGATTAATTCCTACTTGGAGCAAAGAGAAAGTTTAGGTGCAATGGAGAAATTGAGTCTTTCTCCTTTTTGTCTCTATAGAAACCTGAGCCAGAGCCACTCTTCCCATGTGACAAACCTTATTCACTGACAGGTGAATGATCTGTGGTCTGACAGAGGAAAATAATCTGTCTTCCTGTACAACGGCTCCAAGTTTCCTCCTAGTCTCTTAAAAAAATGGCATCTCTGAAAATACACTCAACTTTCTGCAGCTGAGGAGTTGTTTTCAAAGTGTCTCTGAAGGCTTGTTTTCACGTTTTTTCTCAGTGAGTCACGAAGTAAGAGAGAGAGAGAGAGAGAGAGAGAGAGAGAGAGAGAGGGAGAGAGAAGCACTGCCAGACTGAAGGAAAGATGGACAGAGACAGAGGGGATGTTGGTTTTCCACAACCCCAAGAGACGTGAGAATTTAGGTCACCTCAGCATTGCAACATTCACACAACTGGGAAAACCACGAGCTGCATGAGAGGCAGGGTCAGGGAGATGATACTAAACATGATTAAACTCAGATGTCAGATTAGAGAATGGACAAACACACACTGCAGTTTTTTACATGAGCGTTTGTTGAGTATTTATAGACACTGTATATATTCCAATGAATGCACTCCACTGTCTCATAGACATGCATTTGTACTGGGATTTCCATTGACGTCAGAATTACTATTTTTTATTTCAAAATTATGTGTCTGTTTTATCGACAGAGGACATAAAATATAACCAAAGCTACTGTGGAAACAACTGTGTGCAACCTTAAACAACATTTAAAAGTCTTTAAAAATCAGTTCTTGGGCAATTACATTAGTTTTAACGGAAATAGTTAATTATTTCAGTGTACCAACTTTTGAATATCCTCCCAAAAAAACAGTGCTCAAAGAACACAGAAACTAGCTGGATTGTAAGAGAGTTTTAGAAATTCTTTTCCAGTTCCTCTGAGACAAATTGATTTTCCACCTTCTTTGAAATATTTGAGTTGTAAAAAAAAAAGGTGGAATTTTGATGCTTTTTAACTAAATCACATGGTACCTACAGAGAAATGTGAAGCACTGAGCACGGCTTCCTCATAACTGCATGCCTGCTCGTCTGGTGAAGAGACTGCGGGGGGTAATAACAACCGAGAACATTTCCTGTCCCGGTTAATAACCAGCAAAAGTTTTCAGGTGGAAACATTAACAGAATCATTAGCGCAGGACTGCTGACATTTGGACCTTTTTACAGTCGACTCAGGGGGAGAATAACGTGATGTGAACCAGCATTGTGGACAGTTTCTGTTGTACAGATGCACAGAATGGACGGGAAGGTGTTTTAGTTTGAGGTCAGTCAACTGATTTGAACTGAGTCCATTTACACCTGTAGACTAACTCAGATAGACACTCACAAAATATCACATTCTTATACCGAGGGGGGAATAAAGCTTTCGCTTAGTTTGGCTTTCTGCACGTCAAAAAAACAAAAAAATCCAGAGTTAAAGTTTTACCAAATCAAGAAACAGAGACGAGTAGAAGAACATGTTAATTTTATTTCTGACTGGACACTTCATCCCTTATGAAGCATCCGTCCCTCCAGGGGTTTCAGTACTTTTAGTATAATCTTCCACTTGTCATACTGTAAAAGTAATCCATGCAGGGTTCAGGGATCATTGAAGAGAAATGTCATTTATTACCTCTCCAACACAGTCGCGTTTTCTGTGAACAGCTTCTGGAATGAAGCCTTCATCCATCAGCCTTGGGCAGCGGCGCGACACACAGGTGTGTGATTGAACGCTCAGCTTTAACAGGTCAGCAGGTCTAGTTTTGTTGAGTCACTGTCACAATGTGTTTTCAGGGCCACAGTCAGTCCGATGCAACTCTGACGTGGGTTTGTGATCAGAGAGCTTTTGAAAAGCAGACGTCTTATTGTAGAAACAGACAGAATACAGTTTCTTAATGACTGAGTTGTGGCAATTTGTGTCAGTTTGTTGCTCAGTTTTGACAGCCGTTGGACTGCAGCAGACGGTGAGAAGCTGCACAGAGAGAAGCGGCTACATGAAACAGATAAATGTGGCAGTGAAATGCATTACTCTGGTGAGCTGGTCCCTTGATGCCTCCTGACTGTGGTACCCTCGTGGAAATGTCAGAACAGAAGAAGTGCATCAATATGACGCGCATCAAATCGACTCTTAATGCATTCCAGACGAGCACTCAGGTTCTCTCTCTCACACACACACACTCTGACTGTGCTCTACTTTTTCATAACTGATGGTTAACCTACATCAGAGGAGGGGAAGAAAGTATTTCCATGGCAACCCCCCGGAAATTCATGCAGTGTGTGAGCAGCAAACCAATAAGCCTGAATTAAACGGCATTATCAGAGGCTGTCAGCCGTCATTCATTTGTTTTTCTCACATTAGCAAATCCCAAATCGCCCCGAGCCGTTTCCTGTCAGCGCTGCGTTCACATGTGTGTAGTTGTGCGTTTGCGTGGCTGCTTTATGTGCAGCATCTGTCGATTTACAGCCGGTCTTATGTTTCAGATATTAGAGGTAATCAGATCCTTCTGCTCGTCTTGGTGTGAGCTGGACTCAGCCGGACACGTCGTGTCGAAACATCAATGTGACCCAAAGGTCGCTGCTGTGAATCCATAAACAGTCAAATTAAAGACAAAAAAAAACCACCCACAAATGGAATCAAAATTAAGACCAGTTCTTTTTATTCAGTTAGATAAGAAGTTCATTATTCATTTTATGTCTGTTAAGAATGAGCAATGACAGTTATTATCATGAGAATAGTTCATGTGAACGCCCTCCTCATCTGCTTTTCACAACCTTCGATGTGGAAAGCCCCAAATTCACAAGTTGTTGTTACTAGAAATATAAAAGTCTTGAGAAGTTCATTTTCCAGTGGATGTTGAGTTAACATGTTGTAATTGTTCTTGTATCGAGCTCCGTTTCATAATTTTACAGTATGTCTGAATCCTAAAAGAGAGAAAACTCATGCACACTGTAAATTACTTGCACATTTACAATACAAACTCTACAAAACTGCATGAAAATGCAACAAGATTTTCAACCTAAAAGACAGAATAAGTCATTGTAAATAGCACCCAGAACGACCCATGTCAGCGTTTCACTGGTACAGAGCTGAGTGCTTGTCGTTATACTGTATATTCGCTCTGCTTTCTGCGTCTAATGCTGCGTCCCAGCTTTGTTGGAATTGGGGTTTTAGGCTCTGAAGTCATTCCTTCTGGCTCACAGCTGTGGGGGAAAGAATTCATTTTTTTTAGCAGAAAAACAATCCCAAACATGGACGGAAGCCATACCATGCTGTGTGCAATCTAGGAAAGAGCGGTGAGTGCTGACATGTGCGGCTTTTTCTCCACAGTCACCAGACCACTGACATTTCACAAGACCGGCTTCACTGAAACAGAGCTTCGATAATGTGCATTTTCAAATCAGCCCAGCTTGAACAAATGATGCAAACAGTGGACAAATATTGAGAAACTCTTACTTCCAGTAAACACTGACAAATGTTTTTTTTTCTGTTACACTCGAGTAAAGAAGTCCAGATCAGATGTCAGATTCAGGACAGAGTAATCACAGTGAAGCTGCAGAAAAAAATACTGTACAGTGTAATTTGCTGCAGTCTCAGCCAGGCTGAGGTTTGTGTAAGAAGCTGGAGGTCAAGAGAGTCAGGACTGCTGCGCTGCGGCCTCCTCTGAAATGATTTTCTTCTTCTGCTCGGCCTTGAAGTGTTGCTGAACATTGCATGGTACGCCTGAGTCCAATTTCAATTCAGCACATTCAGAAATTGGATTTTCTTTCAGAGATTGGGAGTCTCAGGATGCATGACGCGTCCAATCTCTTAAGAGGAACTCAATTCCCTGATAAATAAAGCATTCAATATCATCCTTACATGCCTGAACTGTGACAGTCCCTCAGTGCTGTTACACTGCAGCACAGCAGAGACGAGCCTGTAACTTTAAATAGCACCTTTGATCTCTGACTGAGCTCGGCTGTGATATGTAATCAGAAAATAAAAGCAGATATATCGAATGATAAATCCTCCGGTTTATCCTTTGCCCTTTGGTGGCAGCCTCAAACTCATTCATACAAAACTCTGTACATACAGTATGCTGCTGTTGGATAAACCCTCGTACAGTAGGGACACCATCAGAGACATGACTCAGCATTTTTACACTCCTCAAGTCTGTTTTTTGTTCAGATACCTGAAATAACTAAGTAATGAATAATTATTCTATGATGCTGAAGTCAGGTGACTGTGGTGCAGTTTGTTTATAGCTTTTTACGCTTCATAAATGCTGAAACTGGTGTTTATTTGTGAGGATTATCTCGCTGATCAACTTTTGTAAATATGGATTAAAATTCAGAAAAGCAGATATATCTTTTTTTTTCTTCAAATCAAACTGGGCTCAGGTATGAATAAACAGAGCAAATAGAAAATAGACAAAGACACACAAGGATAAGACACGATAACCTAAATCAACTATTTCGCCATTTTAAAGGGGCAGAAAAAGTTCCCCAGTCTCCCTCACAGAGCGAAAAATTTGTTCCCTATCTGATAATATTCAACCTTCAGCCAGCAGCAGCCAATCCTCAGCGACCTCAGCACCATCAGTACATCCTGCAGCCTTAACTTTGTTCTTCCTGGATGCAGATAGTGAGCTTAGCCACTGCAGACGTTAAATCCAAAGGGTACAGAGGTGCCTCCTCCTCCCCAGATATTGGGACCATATCTAAATAATACATTTTATGCGCAGTGACTCTAAAATCCTCTGCAAACCAGCGAAGCTTGGACGCTCAATGAACAGATGTTCCAATGATACTTCTTCTGAATTTCTGGCATTATCATGATTCTCAGTTGTTTTTCTTAATTGCTTTTTAGCTGAAATTTTCTGAAATTGGACTCTTTTCCCTCCAGATGCACGACTAAGAGCTCTCACACCGTAAACTGAGGGTGGAACAGCCAGCGTCCAGTCGAGGCTCCTCTCTGGATATCTGATACTCCATTAACTCAGTTCTTACATCGCGTCCAAGCATCTATTTTTAAGTGGCTGTGTGTGTGGGTGAGGTCCGGGGCAGGAGAGCAGGAAGTGGCAGTGTGAAGTATGGAAATCTCATCATGGATGCGGCCTCCTGCTCGGTGCAGCGGCGCTCCCGGTGTACGGTTGCTCGCCATCAAATGAAGGAAGGAATCCAGGAGCTGAAACTGAACCTCGGATATTTATGTTATCCGACCTTCACAAAGTCGACTTCTCAGTTCGCTTTCAAGTCGCTCTATTGCTAACTGACCCTTATGAGAAACAATTATAGGTTTTAAACATTAAATTTAGATGTTTAAATATTAAATATTCTAACACATACACATAGAGACAGACAACAGCTCTCATTCACTCCTACGGGCAATTTAGAGTCACCAATTAAACCTGAGCTGCATGTTTTTGGACTGTGGGAGGAAGCCGGAGCACGGAGAGAACACACACACACACACAGGGAGAACATGCTACACACAGAAGAGCCACAGGCCGGATTTGAACCTGTGACCCTCTTGCTGTGAGGCAAGGTTTACTGTTCACCCTCTCTCTGCATCAGCCGCTGATCCCTGTTGGTTTGTTGTTCTTGGCAGCTGAACTGATTGTAACTGCGCTATCACAGCGTCACACGGGGTCCGCCGGTCCTCCCCGCCCCCTTTGGCCTTTGCAGTAGCATCTGTGCTGAGCTGGCCTCTGGATCAGGACTTGGCAGGGCCGCGCTGCAGGCGGCCGGCCGTGTGCTCCGGCAGGCCAGAGTCCCTCTGGGGCTGCAGCGAGGGGGGGGACAGATCAGGGAACAGGTTGCTTTGCTCCGGAGCCAAAACAGCAGCTGTGTGCTGAATGTGTGTCGGTGAGCGCACAGACGGCAGCACGGTGCTCGGGTGCGTTAGCTGGTGGCGGTGAGTGCGTCCTCGACTTCAGCTCAGGGTGGAAAGGCAGCAGCTGTGGAGTGAAACCTCAGCACTTGGATGTGTTGTTCTGAAATATCATTCTTTATGTATCAAAGAGAGGCTGATACTCCTCACTCCATCAAATATTGTGATCACAGTGGGACGTCACACAGAAAACTTTTCTAATCTAAATCAGTTGTATATACTGGTAGATAGTCCAGCCATTAGGAGTTATGCACAGCGGGAAACATTCTCCCCCAGATTTATTCAAATACACCCGTTTGAGAAATGGCAAATGCCACTTTTCCCCGAGCCAAATCTGAGCTTTGAAGTGTTAATTAACTTCCTCCTTGGCAAGATATGCATGACGATTGGTACCAGCGGATGCTTTAGGTTGTCTCGTTTCATATGATGCCAGTATCTTCACTGAGCCTGCTCCAGCATGTCTGATTTACTCTGCCCCTGGTTTTTGGTGAGGCTTTTTGACGTAGCGAGTCAGGCTCTAGTTCGCTGGTAGAAATTGTATTTTTAAACCAACTGAGACTTAAACACTTTGTGTCTTTTGGGTTTAATGTAACCAAAGAGAGTCAGATTCCAATCCAGATGTTGTAGAGACGCATTCTAGCCAGATGTTGAAAAGCTGTAAATGCAGCCTTCTCTTCATGCCGTATATGTTATATTTACTCCAGCAATGTAAAGACTCTACAGAAGGTGTAATGTGTGTATGTCAACCACTGCGTCATCTGTCAGAGAGCAGTGAAAGTGAGTGCCTATGAAGGCAAACATGACCTTTGTCTGGACATCCATCCATCCATCCTTGTGTGTGTGATATATGATGGATAGTTATTCTTTGGCTGGGAGTTTCAGCCGACTGAGGCATCATGGAACTACAAGTGATAATAAGTTTTGGCATCTAAAATAAAAAAGGAAACACTGGCTCTGAAGAAATTCCACTGAAAAATAAAACAGGCAAATTTTTGGCTTTCCAATGTGTTTTCCATGGAGAGTCTTCTGATTTTAAAAAGAATTAATAGTGATGAAATACACATCTGAATGCCAAATTTTATGACCAAAACCTGTTCCAAAAGATACGGCCTGCCTCAGTTTGAACTCATCGCACAGCAAAAGTGTTTATATGCATGATGAGTGTTTGTTCTTTTGAGCAATGCATTAATGTGTTTGTGGTCATTACTCAACAAGTAGTTGTGTCAAGATGAAAGAAAGATTGAGAGAAGGTTATTGCGGGGCACAGACTACCTGATTCTGCAGCTGTAAAGTGGGTTTTATACGCTGTTAGATAACACTTTGTTTGAAACATACTGACGCTTTTTAATGTGGCTATCAGTCCAAAAAGTCTGTTTCAGTCAAAGTCCTTTTTAAGCTCTACAAACCAAAAGATCTTTAATGAAACAGAACCTTTTTTTGTCAAAATGACACCAACGTGTCCACAAAGTTGCACTCATCTCAGAATGATCTGCCACCAACCAAAGAGAAGTGGGTCAGCTCAGATCCTCTTACAATTTAAGTGGTGTTTCATTAGAAATATCATTTCCGTGCTGTTCCTTTGGGCAGATTAGCTTCCAGAGCACACACAGTACTTGTACGATAAAGCCATTGTGAGGGATAAAATGTGACTTTTTAGCCGAGCAGCCTGTGTGGCAGATATCATTCGGCCGCCTACGCAAACCAACATCCAGCCACCTAGCATATCTGAAATAGATGGTGCTGTGGGCTTGGGCCCAATGTGAACAGGGGAGAATACAAGAATGCTGCGTATTGTCCGTGTGAGAGCTGGAGACAATGCGCGCCTTCATTGGCTTGTGTCCATTGTGCCTGGGATTTCTTGGGTCGCGTCTCAGCTGAAGAAGAGAAAGGTCGTCATTCAGCCTGCCGGGGCTTCTTCAAACCTGCCATTGTCATGGCTCCTTCTCTCTTCACCCAATGTTTGCCTTTCTCTCCAGGCGGATTGATTCCCCTCGGCTGCAGCGTTATGTCACTCAGCACACTGTGTGGTTTTTAAAGCCTGCATGGGACTTGTTGGTGCTGCTGCTGCTTTCTTTTGTTTGGTGTCCTCACCTTTCTGTCACAGTTTTGCCTCCAGTTCTCAAAACAGGAGAATTGGAGAGGAGTTAAATTACATCCAAGGTCAACACCTCAGCCTTCACTGAAGCCCGACCGATTTAATGGTCGGCCAATATTGGCCTAACAGGAACATATCAGTATCTGTCAGAATGGGCGTATTTGTTTTTCCATATGGATCTTTTTTCTTTTTTTTTTTACAGAATACATAATGTGGAGAACAATGCTTGGGGTGCTTTAGAAATAGGGTCATATAGCTATTTATTTTATTTTTATTTATTCTTTTTTTTAATGGTCAGCAGTTGACTGATACTGAAAATACACTGATGTTTATTCAGCTATTTATTCTATTTTTATTCATTAGTTTTAAATAGTCAGTAATTGATATTACTGAAAATATAATGCTACTTATCCAGTTATTTTATTATTTCTATTTATTTAAATGGATGGCAAATTAGTAATGCTGAATGTGCAGTTTTTCAAAAATATATATTTTATTTGTTTTTATTATTTTTACAATTATTATTAGCATTTGACTGATACTGAATATCCAGTAGTATTTAGTATTTATTTATTTTTATTTAATTAAATTGTCACTAATTTACCAATACTGCACTTACACTGATGTTTATTTATCTATTTATTTAATCTATCATCTATTATTTATTTTAATGGTCTGCAGTGACTGATTCTGAACAAACAATATAGATGTTTGTTTTTTTATATGCAATGAATAACTGTGCAAAATCCACATAGAAAAGGTCTATTTTCATTCCAAAAATCTCCTTTTCCAGCTGCAGCCTCGTTGATCTGTAAGTTTTCTCTCATATCGGTGAATGACAGAGGATATTACTGTATTAATGTTTCTCAGCACATTTCTCTCTCCGCTGTCACTCAGGCAGTTTTGACCCACATCTTTTTACTCCGTGTGACAATGAACCCTCGCTGCTGTTGAATAGCCATTCCTGCTGCTGAACGACACTCAGTGCTGAGCTGTGGTGCCCCGGAATAATTTAGGAGTGATGTCATTCCTCCGTTAACACTGTTTGATTTTGCGGTAAAAAGGGAGAGCTGGATGATAAATGGCTGGATGAAAATAGGCCTCCAGACTGTGAGCCTGTTCACAGCAGCTCTGCTCAAAGCTCCAGTCAAAGGAACCAAAGAGTGCCTCAAAAGAAAAGCTCCGTCTTTTGAGGAAGTGTCTCAAAAAATCGTGACAGGCTTGTTAAAGCAGGACCCCCTCCCTCCACGCACTGTCCTAACAATGCCACCCGGCTGCCCTGCCACCATCCGGCCTCAGTGTCTCTGTTCTGCCCGTCTGCTGGACCCTCCACACATTAAGTTAGTCTAACAAGTGAAGGAATTCTGAAATGTTTGTGTGATCTGTGGCCAGTTCTTCCTCCATCACAGCTGGTAGCTCACCGGCTACCTCAAAACTTTATTTGTATAGCACTTTTCATACAAATAACACAAAGTGCTTCACACAATGCATGATCCCACGCTATCTTTTGTCATTGTTCTGATTGAGAAACCCCTAATAGCAAAAAAAACAACGAATTTTGGGAAAACAGGGTTGAAAAATAAAAATAATAAGTTTCCCTTGAAGTCTGAAGCTACAGCCAGGACACAAAGCCTGTAAATATCTGTCCACCTCTACTGAATTTAAGCAAGTAAATAAACATGTCAGTGCTCTCTGGTGGACAAACTTCATGTAACATGTGAGTTACCTCAAACACACTTTTGTCACTCTGTCCTGACATGTTCTGTTATTTATCAGCCTACACAGATATCGATAAATCTGTGGAAATGTAATAATAAATAATGATCTGAAGTCCTGCTCAGCATAAGAGCAACAAGTGAACACCTGCTGAGTATTTAAAAATGCTCACACCAGCAGAGCGTTATTAAAACTGTTGATTAACGATGACATGCTGTGTTTACTGATGTTGTGTTTAGTTATAAACTGTTTAATGAACACGCAGGCTGTTTTTATAAAATGTGCGAAATGACTCATGTGTTTGTGCATTTTTAAAAACACCCCAGTGGTGCTGAACTAAACATTTTTTCTCCTCTTCAGGTTGTGCAGTCTGACTCTGAAGAAGCTGGTTGTGATGAGGGAACTTGATAAGGAGCTGATCTCAGTGGTCATAGCGGTTAAAATCCAGGTATGCTGCACACACACACACACACACACACACAGACACCACAGAGCGGGCGTGTACAAACCTGCCACACAAACAAAGAAACACAACAACAGCTCCTTCAAATCACACTCCCTGAGGAGCAGAAGGGTCGTAATGGGTCATATTATTGATATTTGTACAAGTATTATGATTATTATTATCCTTACTAATGTAAAATGCTGTATTGATGCTGAAACACTAAGGAGTTCCCACAGGGCTCACAAAGCTCAGTGGAGCTTATTAGGGTCACATCTCAGCATGTTTTATTTTTTTATTATCTGTTTTCATTACTATTTTCATCTTGTTTCCCAATTATTAATATTATTACATTAATTTAAAAAGCTGTATCTTAATTGATTTCATGCATTTTATGTATTCTTTTTTATCTGTTTTTATTGTTATTTTTATATTGTTTTCCTAAAATTATTATTTTTTATTAGAATTTTAAAATGCTGTATTTAAATTGATTGGATGCATTCTATGTATTATTTTTTTGTCTGTTTATTTATTATTTTCATCTTGTTTTCCCATTATTAATATTATTATTATTAGCACATTTTTGGGGTTAATTAAGGCACTACATCCTGGTTTTTATGTTCATTTTGTGCATATAGTTTTTTTTTTATGAAGGTGTGATGCAAATAAACTTAATTAAAACAACAATAACGTTACTACTATTCCATTTTACTGTTGAACATTTGTTGAGATGATTGACTTGTTTTATTGTTGTTTTTTGTTTTTGCCAACCTCAAGGTCAGCTGTAAGAGACTTGTTTGAGATTGTATCCATGGTTTATTTCATGATTTTGTTCTTACTGAACTATAAATAGGAAAAATGCATCAAACATGTTCTGTAAAAACTCTCACATTGAAGTGTTTTACAGTAAATGTCCTCACACATAAACATAAGCAACTTTGCTGCAGCGTGAAAAACGACAGCAGAGATGCAGAATACATCCAGAGGAAGAACTCCCACTAAATGAAACACCTTTTCCTTTTTTTAACAGGGCTCCAAACGCATTTTAAGGTCCCATGAGATCGTGCTGCCACCCAGTGGGTCTGTGGAGACGGATCTGGCTCTCACCTTCTCACTGCAGGTATAAAAAAAAAACTAACCTTTATTTTATTTTAAGCCTATATTATTTGCTGTTTTTTCCTCATTGAAGTGACATAAGTCATTGTATGTAAGTGTGGGAGCTTTTATTACTCCTGTTGCCATGGCTACAGGTTGAACTAGATGTATGATAATGAAATATAAAGCTCTCTTTGTATATTGCTGTAATGCTGCCTGTCCTTTGTGCACAAACAAAAGAGATGCTTCTCCAGGGTGTTAAAAGATGAGGCGGATCTATATTTTCACAAGTGTCAACAAACCTTTCTCTCATTGCTCTCCTATTCTTCTTCTATGGTAATGCCACATAATCAGTGTTTGCTGTGTTTAAATCAAAACATTATGTCAGACATGTTATCAGTCGCATCAAAATAAAGAAACCCCACACAGTGTTTAAATGTTTTTAGTCTTCATAGGTAACAAATAACTTCCCACATGTAGTCATGAATATGTAATGTATAAATAACCGACAGTACCCTGTTCATCTTTTAAACCAGTACAACAGTGTTAACTCAATGATGTGTTTGACATTTTGTTCAACAATCAAGCACAATAGCAGTGATGGTGTGATATAACTGTTAACTGTTCGTTATTTAAAGGAAAATAGTGTTATTTTTTTACATAATTGAGCTGGATATTTAAATATTTAACTTAGGATATTCATATTTCCTACTTAACGCTAGCTGGCTAGCTAATGTCTCTTAGCTTCCCTTTTTTATTATCCATCAGGTTTCATTATTGCTTCTTCCAAGTACCATCTTGGTTGTCTGCTCTATTGTACAGTATGTATACATACTTGTAAAAGGGTCATTTGATATTGGATTTTGTCTTCTTCTGGGGGTTGTTGACAAAAACAGAATATCACAAGCCACCATTACATTACAGTCATTCCTTTTTCCTCTTTTCCCGGTTTCCTCTCCCTCCAGTACCCTCACTTCTTAAAGCGAGAAGGAAACAAGCTGCAGATCATGCTGCAGAGACGGAAGAGGTACAAGAACCGAACCATCTTGGGCTACAAGACTCTGGCAGTGGGATCCATTGATATGGCCGAGGTACAGTCTGAACACCTATCAACACTGTAAATGTGTATAGAAGATAAATAGGTTAAAGCTTTCTCCTGTTGCACTTTTTTGTTGTGTCTTGAAGTCTCGGGCAGGCAGGAGCAAAAAGCTGCATCAGATTTAACTGGCTGTTAGTTTCAGAACCGCTGTGTAAAAATATAATGATAAAATGGATGTTGGAGGTGCAGGGTGACATTTACTAAAAGCCAGTGTCCTCCTCATTTTCACCTTGGGGTTGGTGGTGCCTCATGTATTATCACCCCTGGCCCTTTTGAAAAGCCGTCTTACATCCTTTTGCTCTTTAATTAGTCTGAAATAAGACTTTAAGACTTGAAATAATTTAACTTTTGGTCAGTAAAAGCCTGCTTTGTTCAAATGAACCCTAAAGAAATGCAGCGATCTCACCTGGTTTTTTTTTTTTATTGTTCCCTTTTGTTTTAAAGAAAAGCAGTTAAACAATAATAATGAATCAGAGACTTCCTTCAAATGAATATTTTTCAGTGCAGATGAGGCTGAAACACTAAGGAGTTCCCACATGGCTCACAAAGCTCAGAGGAGCTTATTAGGGTCACATCTCACCAGCTGAGGGCAGGAAAAGAAAACATTTTGGCGCCTGTGAATAAAAAAAATAAAAAGCAGAAACACAGAGCTGTACTTTACCACAAAAAAGAAATGATTCTCACTTTTTCAACTCACGGATACAAAGAGGCTCTAACACACAACATACCACACTGGATACAGTGTAAACAGCCACAGGGCGGACATGAGATCACCGGACCGCAGATTTCGGGGCGGTGCTGTCCTAAAGTGACCTGGGTTTGTGATGAGATGAGAGCTGTAAAATATGTCCAGGATGAATGACGCTCTGTCTACTCAGGTGCTGCTGAGCAAAACACTCGTCTGCGTCAGCGGAGCTTCAGTTTCAAACAGCAGAAAACAGCAGAAAACAGTGGGTGGTTTCACTGAGCAGCTCACAGCTGTGAGTGTGTGGGTTTGTGTAGATAAGGTAATTAAAATAGAGAACCACCTCCATACTGAAACAAATCTCAGTCACAAAAATAGGCAATAAATATGTATTTTTTAAACCCCCTGACCACCGTGGAGTGGGGGACAGGAGGTGGATAACAGGTCAATAGATAACACATAGAACGGGAAAACATCATTTGAAAGCTTGAAACCTGAAGATTAATTTGAGATGCAGCTCAACACTGTTTGTTCAGTTTCCCTAATCATAATAAATGTAAAATTGAAGTAATTAAAATAAGGTGTGAAAGTGTCTAAGGGGTTAGAACATGATGCTATGAGTATATGAAAACCATTCTCATGCTCAATTAGTTTTTGGGTTGATTTGGATAGACTTTGGTGGTAGATTAAGCAATTTTGTTCACCACTCGAGAATTGTTCAATATGGTCAAAAATCCCTCCATATTAACAAACCAAAACCTTGAGGAACACCACAGAAAGAGCACTTTTATTCTGTAAATTGCTGAGAAACCCTCAATATGTCAATATACCCAGCAAAGCCATATATCATCTGAATACTCTAGGTCTGTTTGTGGTTCTAAAGTTTCATGTAGTTATCCGAGAGGTCACAGCAGCTCATTTTATACAGTGAGGTCGAGTTTCAAAAGATGCTCTAAATGCACAGAAATGGCTGCTCTGCAAGGAATCATGTACTCAATACATGAAACTGCTCATAACAACGTCTGTGGATTGTCTTGAGTGTGGAGCCTGATCGATGCCGATTTAAAGGGGGAAATGGTACCAATATGGCTGCAGCTGTAGTGATTTTTTTGAGCTAGAATGAAAAAAATCTTTTCAATGCAGAGTCATATTGGTGCAAAATTGGTGCACGATCCACAAAGGAGCTCAGAGGGGGGCTTTTTTAAACAGATGTAACATTATTATACATTATCTATGCATTGTATTGCACTTTCAACCAATTCTACAAATCAAAACAGTGACAAAAAAGCATAAGCCAAAATAAAATTTCTTATATATTCAAGTAATTCTTTACTGCATTTCATGTTGTTGATCGAAAGTTTTATTATCAGTTCACATCAGACAACAATTATTCAAATAAACTGATGAATGAGCTCGGATCACTCAGCCTGACTGCTGTGAAACATCCTCTCTCCTGTCTTTCACCTCTGCCAGGTGATGCAGCACCCGACAGAGGGAGGGCAGGTCCTGCCTCTCTGCAGCAACCAGAAAGACATGCTGGGGAAGGTGGCGGAGATCTGGATCTTTTCCCTGTCCAGTCAGCCAATAGACCACGAGGAGGCAGCCCTGCAGGGAGGACAGAAGATCAAATGCTCTGGTACACTCTGCCTCTCATTACGCCTGCTGTTCTGAGGTTAACACGGCAGGAAGCCATCGTAATCACCTAATATGCTCGATGGGCTGAACGGAGCAGGGATCACAGGGTTCATGCTGTTTTTTTTCACCCTAATCGTGCAGAAAGCGATTAAATTCAGGTAGCATACAGATCTGTGTGTACTGTACGTCATGTATATTTAGAGCCTGGCTGCAAGTCAAACTTAAAAGGGTCATTGAAATATGTATGAGGTGTCTTCTTCCCTCAAGACTTTCATATCATTGGCTGTCCTCTGCTTTAGATAACTACTCGGAGGAAGAGTACGAGAGCTTCTCCTCGGAGCAGGAGGCCAGCGACGACGCCGTGCAGGGACAGGTCAGTCTGCCAAGAATCTAATCACTTTACCTCAAGTTGGCCAATAATGAAGCAGTCAGTTAGAATAAAATATCTGTTCTTGCCCTTTGGAATTCGCTATGAAGAAGTTCAAGTGTAATAATGAATTTTCTTTTTATGTGAGGCTGTGTTTTCACTCTCATTCCACCAGGATCTCGAGGACGACGAGTACGACGTGAGAAAGCCAAAGAAGCAGAGGAGGTCGATTGTAAGGACCCCCTCCATCACCAGAGTAAGAGAAAAGGCCAAGATGAATATAAAAACAATAAAATGAACAGCGAAAATTAACTATAACTTAACACATCATTAATATAAATGGTGAAAAAAAGATGAAAAGACGTGAATATACACTGAAAGAATGGGTAAACATTCTGGTCAATAACAAACATCGAGTCCTGAATTCAACACTTCATCGTGTGTTTTATACCTGATGTAGGCTTCAACAAATCATCTCCTAAAAGCCCATGTTAGAGTTTAGTCTGAGGAGTCGTACCTTCAGGGAAACAAACCCTTAAACAGGACGGCGTCTGTGCTCTGTACCAACACAGTGACCTCTGGTTTCGTGGTGGTAAACCAGAAAACAGCAACATGTCGGTTTTACACCTGAAACAAATGAAATATAATGTTAATTTGAAGCTTAAGAGGAGCTCGTAGGTGGATTTTTTTGTGTGGACAGAAGCAGATTAGCTGTTTCTGCCGATTTTCAGCCTTTATACTGAACTAAGCTGCAAAAACACATGAGAGTGTTATCGATCTTCTTGCTCTCAGCAAATAAGCACATTATCAAAACTGTTGAAACATGCTATTAGTTCAGTGTCATTTGCTGTAATAAATCTGCTACTAACGAGCTCCAAGTTATTGTCTGTGCTCCTAAAATAAAAACCACTTATTTCCAATTAGCGCCTCATCTTGTTGGTGTTGCAGGTGATTCATTCACAGGTGATATTCACCATCTTTCAACGTGCTTTAATGAGAACGTTTAAATATGTTTTTGCTGGTGGGTTTTTATGAAGCTCAGTGAGCCGAAGCAGGAGATGAAAGCCCCAGAAAGCAGATGAAGCATGATGTTGCTTGATTATTGATTTACATGAGCACACGCAGCGAAATCGATACCCAGCCAACACTGCAAATGCATCTACTGCCGGTAAACCGACTAAAACGGAGCTGCTCTCTCTGTATTCGATTACTGGGAGCACTGTAGTAAATCATAACTAAGTCATGGACTGACTTGTGGTCGTGTGTTTGTTCTCGTGTGTTTTAGCAGCAGAACTTTAAGCAGCGAGTGGTGGCTCTCCTGAAGCGGTTCAGAGTGTCAGATGAGGTGAGTGGATCCGTCCTGTGCTGCTCTGGGAGTTCAGTTTCCTCTCATGGAGCTTCTGAGAACATGTAAACATGAAACATGTAACGTCTGTACCTTGTGTGTGTCTGCAGGTGCTGGACTCGGAGCAGGACCCTGCAGAGCCGCCCCCTGAGGTGGAGGAGGAGGACCTGGACCTGGACAGCGTGGAGTTTGAGAACCCGAGTGACAGCGGCCCCGAGCTGGATGACGACGACAGCGTCCTCAGCACGCCAAAACCCAAACTCAAGTGAGTGTTTCTTAGCAGTAACGAGTGTCTGAATGTATATTTTTACAATATTTGGCTTATAATGAGGCACTGCAGACCAAATGAAGATGATGAGCTGAAGTATAGAGCTTTTTTCAAACTGACAGTATGTATTTATGGAGTATCTAAACCGAGAGGACATGGAAATCTTTTACACTATGATACCTTTAAGAAAATATTCTATTCTCTATATTGCTAAAACTCTACAGCAAGCTGTGACATAGGCTGAAATAATAGAAGGTGGCATTACTATACAGGTTAGCCTTGTTGTATTTAGTCAATTATTAGTGTGAATAATCTATTGTATAGATATGTAATGCATTTAAAAAGGCATATATTCATATATGTCTGTATTGCATAAAAATCATAAAAATCAAAGCATTAAAGGCTCAAATATTCCCATTTTTTTGTCCCTGATGTGGGTCAAGCTCCATTAAAGCTGGAATTGTTTTTATCACCATATTTCACTTTCTTTTTTCTTACTTTTTCCCTAATAAACACCCCAGTTTCTAAAGCAGGCATTCTACAGTTGCAATAATGTTCAATGCAGCGTGACAAAAACATTTTTTCTTAAGAATGCTGGTATCAAACCCACATAAAACGTAAATAAAAGCAAGTTATTAATCAGTGGCAGTCGTGTTTAGAATGCTGTCTCTGACTGCACATGGACCTTCACTGTACTTAATGTACTTACATGTGTATGTTGCCCCACTGACCCAGAGGTGACTCCTCACATCAGTCAATAACAGTCAATAGTAATGTTGAGAGGAAGTGATCTGCTTTTTCTTCCTTCAGTTTCGATCTTTTTCTTGTGTTTCAGGCCATATTTCGAGGGTCTCTCCCTCTCCAGCTCTCAAACAGAGATCGGCAGCATCCACAGCAGCCGGAGCCACCGGGAGCCTCCGAGCCCGGTGAGAGTGACGTCACCGCAACAGAAAGCAATGACACAATGCATGAAACAGTCCGTCAGCAGGTTTCTCTCTCTGAACATGCAGCTCTAATTATTTTAAGAAAAGATTAAGATCGGACTTTGCTTGTTTTCCTGATCACATGCACACCTCAGAACCCTGTTCCTATACATTTACTTAAACAAACTGGGTTACCAACCAGTGAAACACCTGGAGGCCAACCAGTGAAACCAGTGAACTGCACTGATGTGCGATGAGCAAATCCACCAGAGCAGTTAATCGTCCTGCTCGAGGGTTTCTTTCACTGAGATATAGAACAACCAAACTCAGATTTTCCCATCAGTCGGCAGGTTTAAACCAGTTATAACCAGAAGTTTGTTTATGAAGCCACTGGACGTCTGATGAACCAAGAATCCATCACGAGATGTGGAGTGAAACAATGCTTCATGTGAAATAAAAGTTCCCGGGGTGCCATCAAAACCTTGTAATGTTTATTATTCTTCTCACCATCTCACTCCAGATCGACCCGGATAAAACCAAGTGCGCCGGGGCCAAATTTCCAGATGACGGCGTGTCTGATAACGTCTGCTTTGTGAGTATCAACTCTTCAAGTTGCCTGAGATCAATAGACGTATTATTGTTAGTCAGTATAATGAAGAAAAACATGTCAAATGACCTCTTCTAGTTTTTCAAAAATGAAGAAAATGCGCATTTGTTCAGTTTGGGTCGACAAAAACAGGAAACAACTAAACACTCATGCATTTTGTGTATATTTTTATTTCTCCTACTTTATCTTTATTGTTATTTTTTAGCATTTTATTTATTTGGGGTTTTTTTTTGTCATGTTTATCCCTTTTCTTTCAATGTGAATATCTTTTTTGGTCTTATATACAGTTTTTGTCGTTGTCATTTATTGTGTTCTGATGTAATAAAAACAACACAAACTTCCCAAGCAGTAAAAAGAGAGACTCAGACACAACTGAAGTAAATCCTAATGGATAATAACTTAAACCTCAGAGACAACTGAGACATTTGTGGTTTACAAAAGTAAAAAAAGAAAGCTGCATAAACACATCTGTCAGCTCCGAAGATTGAAACCGTTCTGCTGTTTCTCTCTGTGTTTCCCTCAGGAGCAGCCGGAGGCGGTGACTCCGACCACAGAGCTGGAGATGGACAACATGGACACATTTCTTGAGAGACTGCCACCGAGTGGCAAAATGACCAAGACAGAGTCCCTCATCATTTCATCCAACAGGTAGAAAAGCAGCAATAACAGTAATCTATATATGGCTGTTTTTTTGTAAGCTGACAGAAATCTAAGTGATGAAAATTCACAGAGATAAACAGACAGATGTATCATTATTGTCTTTTAACACTTTTGAAATGTAGCTGTGTGAATTTCCGTCTTCAGCAGCACAGATCAGGGTTTGCACTTCCTGTTGTGTGACCATGACATCATCGCCTTCTGCTTCTGACGCTCCAGTCCTCCGCATCTCTTCCTCTGCTGTTTTTTGTTTTCAGGCAGGAACCAAAGTTGGCAGGGAGGCGAGGCAGGAGCACGTCGCTGAAGGAGCGCCAGCCCAGCAGGCCGCAGAACGAGAGGGCCAACAGCCTGGACAACGAGCGCTCCCTGGACACACGCTGCCACCTACAGGTAGGAGGAGAGAGCTGCAGGGCAACCCTTAATACTAATACTTTACTTTTAATTCAGCAAGATCTCTAATTAAGAACTTTGTAGCAGAAAAGTTTTGAATTCTATAATTTGTTCTTTTATTTAAGGAAAGGATCTGAGTACTTCTTCCATCACTGACCACTCAGTCAAATCTTAAATTTTCTCTGGAGAACTATTTTATCATGCTTATCTTATGTACTCTAGCTCAAAAGTACTGGTTCTTATTTTTAATTGAATGGTTTCTTATCCTGCATGTCTAGATCCCAAGAAAAACAGTGTATGACCAACTAAACCACATCCTGGTGTCGGATAACCACCTCCCGGACAGCATCATCCTCATCAACACGTCCGACTGGCAGGGCCAGGTGAGCAACACCGCAGGAAGGGCTTCAACTGAGCGTGTGCTTGTTTTGATAAGAGTTTTTGCCACTCATCTGTTTCTCCTCCACTCTCAGTATCTTTCAGATATGCTGCAAAACCACCATCTACCGGTGGTCTGCACCTGCACCACGGCCGACATCCAAGCTGCGTTCAACACCATCGTCTCCCGCATACAGAGATTGTAAGTCAAGCCTCTGTGTCTCACTTCAAAGCACATACTACAGCTGTACACCAAATTTGACTCTATTTACTTCCTCTGCTAGTTGCAACTGTAACTCGCAGACGCCCATTCCCATAAAGATCGCCGTGGCCGGAGCGCAGCACTACCTCAGTGCCGTTCTGAGGCTTTTTGTGGATCATCTCTCCCATAAGACTCCTGACTGGCTCGGCTACATGAGGTTCCTCATCATCCCTTTAGGTTAGTAGCAGCCTGACCCTAATGTCTCTGTGTTTTTTGTTGCATGGCTGAATTTAACTTTATCATCATTTTAGAAAGCTTATTAGAGGTGTTTCTGAAATGTAATGTACCCTCATTAATGTAAATGGGGTGTCTGACATATTCCCCTGTATCTATATTTAAATATTCTGTAAATATTCAACCGGCAGTCTATAATTTGAATATAATTAGTGTAATGGCTGTGTGTCTACTTTTTACATTTATGCCTATTTATATTTTATATTTAAATTGAATGATTTATGCTGCTAAGTGGAGTAAATTGCTGCCAAACCAAATTTCATTATGTTTAACATGCAATGACACAAAAGCATCTTATCTCATATGATTTGCAGATTAAAGTGATTTGATTTAATTACTAAAAAATGGTTAAGATAACAGTGGAGGCTTCTGGTTGCCTGTCTTGTGTTATTAGTGCTTCTTCACAATTGAAGCTTAATCTCATATGATAATGTTACGCTGCACCTTTAAAGCTGTGTGTTTCTTTGTGTCTGATCGGTTTAGGTGCACATCCTGTCTCCAAATATCTCGGCACTATCGACTATCGCTACAACAGTTTGTTCCAAGACGCTGCATGGAGGGACCTGTTTCACAAGCCGGAGGCTCCTGTTATTGGTGGGCTGACTTTGAAATCATCTGAGTTTATCTAATGTTTACAGCAGTCTGCAGAGAACATCTGCAATCAGGGAAACCGGTCACTTTGAAGAATGAATGTGAACGTCTAAATTAACACTCCTGATGCGTTCAGGCAGAAAAGGTTTTAATCCGTGTGTCCTGTGCAGCCCAGGAGAACCCAGACGTGGTGTCCAGGGTGACCCAGTACATGGTGGGAGCTAACGGAGCTCACCAGCTCCCCATCGCTGAGGCCATGCTCACCTACAAACAGAAGAGGTGTGTTTGTCATTCATGAAGACATTTCACAGATGTGGGACTTTAAATGTGTTGTGTTTGGATTTGGTGGGGCGTCTAACAAAAGCTTCTAATGCAGAGCAATCTGTTCTTCAAAATGGGGTTGAACTGCAAAACTCTATGTACAATCCACCTGATGCATGAGCTAGATTTTCAAAATACATGAATTTTTAGAACATTATTTACAAATTCATGCTAAATTGCAAGATTTCTAGCTAAAACATTTACATTTAAACATAGTATTTGATTATTTTAACACTCTATGTCAACCAGAAAGACAAATTGATTGATAGCAAGCGAATGTTAGCTAATATCCACTTTTGTAATCTTTAAAGTTTTATTCATTCGTCAGGTTTTCAAAACTTTGTTCCAGGTTCTCTTACTGGTAGTAGATTTTACCACTCAGCAGCTTTGGACCATTTCTCTGTTTTTTGCTAGCAGACAAACTGTCTTTCAAAACAAAGTCAAAGCATTGATTTCAGAGTATGAGGCTTTGTCTCTATAGTTCATATAATCTGGTTTACTTTGTCAAATACATCGTAAATGGCAATAGCTTAAATGTTTCCGACCCCCTTTTGAAAAACAGAAAGGAGGTAAAAGTTGTGTGTTTGTGTGTGTGTTTGTGTGTGAGTGGCGGCGTCTGTCTTTTAAACCTCACTGTCTTTCCATCACGGTGCGCGTGTTTGTGTGAATAACATGTCTTTATCTTTTTGTTGTATTTTTTTCTTTTCTTTCTTTGAAGGAAAAAGAGCTTTCATTTTGATTTTGCAGTAAGGTATTGTGGTCGATTGAGTTTGTTTCTCACGTAGCCTGGTGATTCATGCGCTTTCTGTGTGTTGGAGCCATTTCCCCTCGAACCTTCTGGAGCTTGCCACTTTAACAGCTGCGCAAAAAAGTTATTTCTTTCTATTAACAGCTTGAGCCGTAAACTCAGCAGACACGATCTGCTTTCCAGGCCACAGCTCAGAGTAAAGAACACAAGCACACAGACGCAGTATGAGATTCCTTGAACTAATTAAAGCTGAACTGGGTCAAGTTTTTATTTAGAAGTAAACTTTTTTTTCTTATCAGCCTAAACACAAGAGATGGGAAAAAACCTGCCAAGACCCTGTGAGGTGTTTAATGGAGTTAATTAGTTACATTGTTTTAGTAGATTAAAATCAAAAAGTAAATCTCAGATGATCAGTTTCTGAATGTATGTTTTGCTGCATAAATGATGAGTTTCTAATCCAATCCAATGTCTGTGTGCTCTTTAAAAAAATATATATTTCTGGCATTAATGAAAGAATTCAGAATTCTCAGTTTCTCTTCCAAACAGTCCTCATTGATATGATATCAGAGGACTGACTGAAGGGTGAAATGTGCTGATAAAGTGGCAAGAGACCAATCAGCTCTGTGTTCCCTCCTCTTCTGTTCCTCCTCCCTGCTGATTCTCTCCATCCTCTCCATGTGCTTCTGGCCATCCATGTCTGTCTGTTATCTGTCCAGTTACAAGCAGAAAACCTTAACACATTACCAGTAAAATGAAAGAGTCAAAGTAATTAAATCATGAACCTCATCCACCAGGATCAACATTGAAGTCGCATTTTGGTTAATTGCAGTCAGATGTCACCAACAACTGATCTACTGTGGTGTCATCAGTGCTAAAAGGCCCATTTTAACATTATGGGAATATCTTTGAATATATTTAATCCTGTTTTATGTTTTAATACTCTGAAAAACTAAGTGTAGCAAAGCTGCACATATATATCACCTCTTATCTGTGAGTAGATTTCGCAATTCCTTCTGTGAGGAATGTGGCTGTAGTTTGTGGGAAAGATAAATAATAATTCCTACTCAACACTCACACAAAAACAATTTAGATTAATAAATTATATGGCAGATAAGAGAAAAAGCAGACTGATTCTTAATATTTTTAAGATGTAGTTGAAATGGACTTTAAAATACATTTTCCAGATTCTTTGACTTAGCTAAAGATTATATAGAATATTAACTGTGCAAAAAAAAAAATGTTGTTGAATTGTGTTAAGAAATAGCAGAAAAACATGGCATGGAGATATGTAAATGTATATATGTGGAAACACATTTTACATGTTACATGCTAAAAATGTTAAGGAAAACATTCATATTTGGCTGGTAGCAATAATATATATTTTTTTTATTTATATAGCATCAAAAACAACCAAAGGAATTAAAAGTAATAAAAATTAAAAATGTGAAAGACATGACAAGATTTGATTTCATTCATTTATTCATGCATTTATAAAGATACAATGCAATTAAATCAACAAATATGAATTAAAAGATAAAGGATAGTTAAAACAATCGCAATAAATAAATAAAAATCTGTTTTAAAAAGAGATTTAAAGAAGTTCCTGATTTGCCTGAATGAGATGCCAGCAGAGGGACCCGGTCACCTTTATAATAAAGTTAGATTTATTATACATAAATGCACACAATGAAGGTAACATTATCACACACTCTAAAAAGATACTAATGCCAACCTATAAACTAGTTTTCACTGAGATGCAAAACTAGATTTGACCTTTATCTGAGAAGTGCATGTGTTTTACGTGCGTCTACATGGATTGACATGCATGTGCATCTTTTAACCAATACATCACGTATTGTAGCTAATAAACTGTAAACACATCCGACAGAAGTCATGTGTTCTGTCACAATCCATCCCTGCAAGACGCTGGATGAACATAAATCACTCACATACCAGGCAGACATCTGGCTTCCTCTCTCTGGCTGCTCTGAAAGCGATTACAGCAGAGATGTGTTGTGTTGGGAAAAAGGAAACGTGGGCTTGATGTGCAAACTGTGACCTACTGTGGACTGTCTCCTCTCTTTCTCTCCCCTCCTCTGTAGTCTCTCTGTTTCTTCCCTGGGGGGGCGATGGCAGGTTTCTTCAAGGCAAGAGCAACAACCTTTCACATCATCAAACGCCTTTGCATTTAGAAAGAAAAACATAGAAGTAGAAGCACACAGGCTATTTTTCTGGTGACTGCCAGGAAAATAGTTCATGGAAGGCTTGTAAGTGTAGTGATGCACTACCGCTCTCAGGTAGTGCATGGAACCGGAGAAGTTGTGGATTTAGGTTGGTGCTCTTCCTTCTCATCCACTTCTTTATGGCTCGGTAGTTTAGTTGTTCCCCTGATGGACTTGCTTTCCCTTTGAATGCCCTTCTGACTTTGGTTTGGTTGATCCAGTCTGT
The DNA here is from genome assembly GCA_903364295.1 of Serranus cabrilla. Classification (NCBI taxonomy): domain Eukaryota; kingdom Metazoa; phylum Chordata; class Actinopteri; order Perciformes; family Serranidae; genus Serranus; species Serranus cabrilla. The sequence goes on along the minus strand of CAFUXE010000139.1, from coordinate 483,566 downwards.
GTCTGCGTAAAGTGGATGGCTTTGTTGGAGGCCTCAGATCGGCCGATAGCTTGCATGTCTTGCTCTGTGCTTCTCCAGCTGCAGTCGGGACCTGAGTCTTTTTTAGTGGAGGTGTAAAGTCCTGCAGCGAGTGCAGCATGCTCTGTTGAGTCTGTTATAGCTTTGCATACTTCATATGCAATGGAAATCAGCATCGTCCAAATTTACTAATTACTAGATTTAATGTTACTAACTGTAGATTTCTTGAAATAATCTTCTCATAGCCAAGCATTTGGACATGCTTGCAGGAGTTAGTCCCTTTCGATTCAACTAGATTTCTCATCACATCATTTCTAATGACACATTGATTATTTTCTTGCCTCCTTTTCACCTGAACTCTCTTTTGGCCTCTGCTGCCTCTCCACAGCCCTGATGAGGACTCGTGTCAGAAATTCATCCCTTTCATCGGGGTAGGAAGCCTCTTTATTTCTCACTTTGCCAAAAATATTTAGTGGTTTTGTGTTTATACAGCTGATGTTCTTTGTTGCTCATGGCTGACAATGACAACAAATAAATATCCTTTTTCCTCTGTTTTGATTTCAGATGGTGAAGGTTGGCCTCGTGGAGCAAACGTCTGCAACGTCAGGCAAGCTATATGTTTGTAGAAGGGTGCTAAAAAAATGGTTTTGCACAATTTGGATACTTACCTGCATTAAAGCATCTCAAAGTTGCACAATAGCAGATTCAAACAAACAGAATTCAGACAAAATAGCTCATTGCTCCACTACAGTACGTTTTTAAGGGGAAAATAAATTAGTGTTTCTTCCCTCAGGAGACTCTGATGATGCAGCTCCTCTGAGCTCCTCGCTGCTCTCCTCCACCCCCCCACAAGTATCACCTGCACTCAAAGAGGCGTCGCCCACACCGCCCTCCTCGCCCTCGGTCACCACCAGCTTCTGTGCTTACAGGTATGACACCATGACTGGTGAAGAGCATTTTAAAGCAGGTTTCAGCAGGTTAAATCTTTAGAATGCATCATGATATTATCGGGGGGGAATAAAATGTTTTTGTTTGTTTTTAAGTTGATTTTTAGCATAATTATGCAACTTTTTTCTTTTCTACACCTGTTAAAGGTATATTTCACCCTGAAAATTACATTTGTATTTAAATTATTTACCCCGTCCTACCTCAGATTTAGCCTCTTGAACTATAACTGTGAGTTTTTCTGTTTATAAAGATATTCTTATGACACCCGACTGCTGTCTGTAGTTCTGTGGGTCAGGCGGAGCTGATGGGGCTTCAGGTGGACTACTGGGTGGCTCCCACAGAAAGGAAGAAAGACGTGGAGAAGCGGGACTCCTCCTCCAAAAACACTCTGAAGTGCAATTTCCGCTCGCTGCAGGTCAGCCGGCTGCCACTGGGGGGCGCTGAGCCGAGCACCCAGCCCACCATGTCCATGACTGTGGTGACCAAGGAGAAGAACAAGAAGGGTAAGCTGGACCTCTGAGTTCATTTGTGATTGCAGTGAGTGAATGTGAGCCTCAAAGGAATAGTTCACCTCCAAATGACCTGTGAAGCTGCATTTTTTTTTAAGTGTGGATATATCAGGATACTCACAAGACTTGATTTCATCTGATCAAATGTTTTACAGTCTGACCTCTAAAAGCTGCACCGAATTCCAAATTTAATCCTCAGAGACCAGAAAGATTCTGAATCCCTCATTTACTCACAGCGTGCATCCCTGTTGTTCCCTTCTGCCAGTCATGTTCCTGCCAAAAAAGAGCAAAGACAAGGAGGTGGAGTCCAAGAGTCAAGTGATCGAGGGCATCAGCCGGCTCATCTGCACTGCCAAGCACCAGCAGACCATGCTGAGAGGTAGCTCTCTGCACAGACCGCACGTCCTTCACAGCACAGAAAGTGTTTTTCTGTTCAGTTTTACCTGCAGCTTCCTGAATATTAATCACACACGTCAGTACGAGTTCATACTCACACAGTGAAACTGAAAAAACCTTTTGACTGATACGATTAGGACCAAATGGAGAAATAAAGGATTATATTTAGATTCAGTTACAGCACATGCCTAACTGTAGAGTGTTGTAATTCGTCTATTTGTGTGGTTATATGTTAACATTAAACAGTGAATAACACAATAGACGCATTAGAATTAATGGCAGGTTTTAAAAAATATCTTATCTCTTAGTTTCTATATCGCCAACTTCCTAAATAAATGGCCTATGTCAAAAATAATTTTTTTGCCTAATTATAATATAGTCAATATTTCAGTTTTTTGTGTTTTCTGAAAAACCTGAAACAAATGACTTGGCCTATTATTTGAAGAGGATGTCATATTATAACCCTGATTCTGAAAAATTTGGAGCGTAATTAAAACTGTAAATGCAAATAATTTAATAATTAATAAATCCTAGGCGGCCTGCATTCAATTAAACATACGACCATGACACAATATCTTACAATCAAACCTGGTACATTTTTTTGTAAATGTAAACACTCATTATGAATTTGATGAATTCACATTTTGAACAGCATCCTATCTTTTTAGGAATGGTGTTTTATATTTCTTTTATCGATATCAATTTTTCCAACATGAGTATCTCATCTTATTCTTCATTGTATAATCAGCAGAATGTAGTATACATACCTAGCACATGTATTTGCTTCTTATTTTTGACATAGATTCACTTGAAAAATATGTCATATTTGTACAATGTTTTATATATTAAATATATTAGGCTTTGGCCTTCAATTTGTCACCTCAGGCTCTGGAAAATTAGCATTGTTCAAGATTCTGTTAGAGATTTTTAGACTCACTGATCACCTAATTAAAAAATAATCAACACATTAATCATGCTGCTCTAATAAAAACACATTACACACACAGTTTGGACACGAACATCACCTTTAGCAGTGAAAGTTTGACTGTTTGTGTTGCGTCTCTTCCTCTGCAGTTCTGATTGACGGCGTCGAGTGGAACGACGTCAAGTTTTTCCAGCTGGCGGCTCAGTGGTCCTCGCACGTCAAACACTTCCCCATCGGGATCTTTGGACACACGAAAGGCCCGTACTAGCAGCACCTAAGAGACTGAGACACTGAGGACACCCGCCCCCCCCCTCCTTTCCTCCCCCTGTGCCAACAGCTTTTAACCCCCCCCTCCTCCTCCTCCTCCCTCGCCCCCACGCACACTTCTTCTATTCTGCTGTCTTAATTTAAGCTCCTGCTTCCACCTGTTGCATTTGTCTGATTATTTAATCTTTTGCGTGTTCTTTTTTTAATTTTGTATTTATGTAAAAATGTCTCGAGGCAAAGCTGCCACGGGAATATTTCTTTACTCTGCTTTTTAAAAGAAGAAAAAAATCCTGCTGATGTTTTATAGACTTTTGAGAAAAAAATGATTAAATAATAATTAGACATTACTTCTAATCTTAAAAGGAAAAGAAATCACCCCCAAAATGATCATATGTATTGTGATCATTACTTTTTGCTACCTTGAATTCCTGAAAAAGACTTCTCACATGCAATGATGGTGAAAAAGAAAACAAGGAGAATTCATAGTGATTTGAAGTTTAAATGGTCGGATGACGTTGTTAAACATGGCCCCTATTTACTTCAATTTCTAAGAGTTTCCTCTGTTTTCAGATTCTCTGTTCACTTTAGAGGCATTTTTTCTTCGGGAATTCAAGGTAGCACAAGTTGAGTCATTGATATACAAACAATGACTTCTAGGAATGAAGGATTCCTTTAACCTACTGTGTGAGTGCCCAGTTTTTACCCTCTGACATCATTTTCTGTTATTTGGTGAGTCTGGTTTTAATCCCTTGGCTGGCACAATTAATCAAGAATATATACGGTATATTTAAAACAACAACAACAAGAGCAGCTGCCTTGTAATGAAGTGGAAGAGGTTCATCTAGTGTTGTAACCATGATGAAGAAATTTGGGATTGTGAACTTCACAGACGGTTGTCGACTCATCGTCTTAACCCTGAAAAAGACTAAACTAATCGCCCCTGAGCTCCGGCTCTCTGCACTCAATGAAGAAGTCTTATGTGCAATAGACTGAATACTGCGTGAATGCGATTCTGAACAATAACCTGGCACTGATAGAAGAATACACACACCTCTTCTCTTCTTTCCTTTGTCCTTCTGGTAAATTGGCTTGAGGTTTGAAGAGTTTTGCTCCAAGTGAGACGTGAGAAAATAATTAATAGCACAAAAAGAACAACTGTTAGATGGAAGTACGAACTGAAAGGAAAATGTTGACATTTTGGGAAATTTGCTTTCTTACTAAAAGTTACTTGAGAGGATCGATACCACCCCAAAGGTCTGTACAGTACAGTCAATATGGGACAGCAGCCTGTTAGCTTAGCTTAGCATAAAAATAAGGGAAGCCATGGAGCCGGACACTGTCCAAAGGTAATAAAAACCACCTACCAGCACCTTTAGAGCTCATGAAGTAACATAGATCATGCTATTTGTAGAAACCGCACAAACCTGAAATAGTCTGGCACACCACAGCTTGTTGTGTTTGAAACTCCAGTCACTGTACAGATTACACACACACACAGTTAAATAAATAAAGCTTGACCTTTCCCCTTTGTTACTGGCTGCCAACAGCTCGTCTGATCAGAAGTAACAAAATCCACCCACCAGCATCTGTAAATCTCACTGATGAACACATAATATCTCTGTTTGATCTGTAAAAAAAGAAAAAAAAGAAAAAGGAAAGTAGAGTGCAAAAATGACAAGTTATGGTTTTACACTGTCAGTCTCTATGCTAAGCTAAGATGATCGGCTGTTCGCAGTTTGTGGTTAGCTAACTTTCTGTAATGTGTTTCAAATTAATAGCCCTGACACTTTTCAGTTGACAGAATAAATTTGTTTCATAACAAGTAGTATGTGATTCTGGAGAAAGATGTTGATTGTTCCCTGGTCGTCCAATACTGACGCTTTGGGTCGGTGTTCAATCACAGGTCACCATCCCAAAGCGTCAATATTTGACAAGATGGGAATGAGACTCCAGATCACATACTGCAGCTTTAAATTAAAGTGATGGAAATGTATATTATGCTTAGTTAGCATGGACACGATCTGTCATTTATTTGAGAAAATATGTCAACTCTTGTTAAGAAAGCAAATGTGTTTATTGCCCAAAATGTCCAACTATCCCTTTAAGCTTGCCATTGAAAGGTGTGTTTCCTCTGTACAGTGCAATTAGCTGTTGACTTTCTTTCCCCTACAGTGTTTATTTTAGAAAGAACTCATCGTCCTCCAGCCCCACACTCCTCCGACACACTCCATGTCTTTTGCTAAAAGCAAATGTTACTTTTGCCAAAGGAATTCTCATCAACTGCAGCTCACTCATTACCTGTGTGGTATTATAGAAGACTTCATAATGTAGAGGTGAATGTATTGAAGGTACCTTAATGTAAAGCACTTTTAAATGTTTGTCCATTATAGATTAGTGTGTTAAACCTACTTGGGAACCTGCAGGTACGACTGACTGTGGTTCACAGATGCACATAGACAGACACTGTGTCTGCCATTATATCTGAGCTGAACAACAGCACAAGCAGCGGAGACATGGCATAGTTTATATGCAATGCAAACCAAGCGTCTGTATCTTCTCAGTGCTGTGTAATATCACTTTATGCTCAGTGTGAGGCCTCCTTGGACTATTTAGATTTTAGTTTGATATTCTGTAAGGTTAGCTTACAGCGTGTATGTGATGTTAACATTTCAAAAAATGTTCTGTCCGTAGATTTTTGCTCTTTCGTTGACTGTTAAGCATAAAACTAAAAAAGTATTTTGCTGGTAAAATTTCTTTCAGTAGCAATTTCATTATAACCTTTTGCCAATTTCTTAATAAGTGCCTAAATTGCTTAGTTTTGACAAATCAACATAAATAATTTGTCCCTTGCTAACATGGTGCTGATTCTGGTCGGACAACAACAAAATATCTCAATCGAGTGCATTGATTTTGCAATATAACGTTCACTAGAAGGGGGGAAAATTACAGTTGGCTCTCAAACATGGGTTTGAATCAATTTAAAGAATGCTACAGCCCATTCATGTTGAGCAAACATTTGTTTCTCTGTGTAGAAAATGTTTTAGATGTTTTGGTTTTTCATGTTGTCTCAGAGAAAGGCTTGTTGAAACTGAAAGTCCCCTAAAGACTACCACTGTAATCCCAAAACTTGGAGTAATAAAACTACTATACACACTAAAATTTACTTTTCTTTCCCCGTGTGAGTCATTGAGCTCTGCCTCCCTCATGTAAATATAAATTCAGCAATTTGATTTGGTGATTGTCACAATTTGCTTTTTTAAAATCATCAATCAACAGTCTTTGTCCTGTTGGTTGGAGAAAAACTAACATTTTGAAGGTGTCACTCTAGGCTCTGTGTTATTGCAATGGGATTTCTCACTATTTACAGAATTTGCATAAGAAAATAATCCTTAGCTGCACACCTAAATAAAAAATATTTAAATACATATTTAACTGCTTCATTAGTAAAAACCTGCCTTTGCATTAATGCATTAGTAGGCCTTAAAACAATCTAATGATATAATCATATAACAGATTATTGATGCACTTCTTATTACTTTGTTTTAAATACTTTACCTGCAATTTTCTGATTATAATGACAAAGCAGTGCAGTACTTTAACATGTAAGTAGTGAATATATATTGTGTTATTAGCAGTAGTGGTATGTAACTAAATAGATTGACTCAAACATTGCGTGCAAATGTGAGGTAGCCTACTTGTACTTGAGTATTTTCAATTTGAAAAAATACTCAAGTACAAGTTCTTTACATTTTTACTTAAATACATTAAGTATATGTACTTAGTTACATTGCACCACCATGTATAATTTGACTCTACCTTTAGATACTTTTCAGGCTAAGGTTTTACGTTCAAACAAGATTAATTTCTAAAATAGACAGCAATGCATCATGTAAATAACAGAAAAAACAAATTATATAAAATAGTTTAAATTAGCTCCACTTGGACCAAATAAAATGCTAATTACACATGAATGCATGAGTACAAATAATATAATAATACAGAATGTTGTAGTAAAACACAACAAAAGTGTTCTTTGAAGTTCTGCTAAGTGCTGCTAAGGATCTGCATACTTCCTCCAGGTTTGCTTTAAACTAAAATGTGAATGATGGTGAATTAACACTTAATGCTTCTGGTAGAAAGAACCTGGCATGGGTTCAGTGAACAGTGTTATAGGGAATCAAAAGCTTGTGGCTGTAAATTAAAGTGAGTGTAGTCCTGGCTGGTGATGCTGGCTGACAGACAGGGGGAGAGAGAGATCCTCCACCGGAGCAGGAAGCTGCTGCTGGGACTGCCGAGAAGACAGAGGAGGCACAAAACAACGTCGACATCAGCAGCGGGGCTTCCACCATAATGTAGACCAAACAGAGCAACAACAACAGCCGTGTGCGCCACCTCTACCCGACAACCACGACTACATGTCGAGGCTGCAGTGGTGAAAAAAGAAAGCAGGGCCGTGGTATTTTGTGCACGGTTAAAAATGAAGGAGCTGAAGGGCTGCGGTATGCGCTCCTCAGTGGGCTTTCTGTCCCGCAGAGAGCTGACTGGGCAGCCGCTCATGAAGGAGGAATTCCAGCGGCGCAGGCTGGCCGGCTGCACCAGCCTCTACAAGAAGGATATGCTCGGACACTTCGGCTGTGTCAACGCCATTGAGTTCTCCAACAACGGCGGGGAATGGCTCGTGTCCGGTAAGTTGACAAATCCTCTCTTTCCCCCCCGTGGCTGAGACTGTTTTAATGTGTTAGCATGCTAACGCTAACTAGCCAGGCAGTCAGCTGAAACCCCTGTGGGGCTAGCAGATGCTAACTTAGCCTAGCTTGTCTAGCTAGCTCTGCTAACGTCAAACCCAAACAGCCAGCAGCTCAGCCCCGGACCTGTCCCATATGTCACCCCGGGAGCTCGCCTCTGTGGCCGCCGAAGTGGTCATTTTTCAATCCCTGGTGGGTCAAATCATGGCTGCCTCCTGAAACCACAAAGCTATTTATGTCCTGGGAGGATTAAAAACCATCATCTGGCCTAGTATAACAACCTGAGGCTTACCGTTTGTTTTTTTCTTACTTTGCACAACAGAGCTGCAGGTAACTTAATACATCCCAGTAACGTTTTATGAGCTTTTCTTATCGAAAATTATGCATTTCTGTAGATTAAACTGCCCAGCAGTAAATAAAGGAGTTATAATTAGCACAATGCAACAGGCACATCATAGCTGAAATATTAACCCAAAAACATTATATAATAGAAAGATAACAGTATGTCAGTGACAGTGAACATTTTACTGCACAATCAGTACTTTTACTTTATGCACATTTTGATGGTATAAAGTTTTACTTCAGTATTTACTTTATTTCAGTTAAGGATCAGAGTACTTTTTCCACCACTGCCAATGTCATATAGTCTGTTATATCTGTATTTATATATTAATTAATTTAATTAACCTAATAAGCAATAACAATAATTACTATGTTATTTATTATTGTTGTTTATCTTTTGTGTCATTTGTGGGATTTTGATTTGATTTTGATGTGTAATTCCCTTCCTGCCTTACCTTGTTGTTGTTTTTATTTTAAAAAGAAGTTGAGGAAAAAAGTTATTCACAGCTAAGTACGTAACTGCAGAGTCCTAAAAATATAATATTTTTATTTTATTTATTCATTTTTTATTTGGATTTATATGTAATTAAACCCATCAATATATAAAATAATTATTTATATACATTTATTATACATGCACAGATGCTAATTTCCACTACTGGTTTGTACTGATTTAAAACAAAAAAAACTAGTGAACTATAGAAGTTGGAAAATGAGAATGGTTAAGGTTTTAATAGTTGCTGCTTAATTAATTAATTTTCTGTCAACCAACCAGGCGATTAGGTCTCTGCTTGCAACTCAAACAGATTATACTGTGCACTTTTGTAAGTTGGTGTTTCGTCTTGTCGTGTCCTCAGGAGGAGACGACCGCCGGGTGCTCCTGTGGCACATGGAACAAGCCATCCACGCTCGCTCGAAGCCTGTGAAACTGAAGGGCGAGCACCTGTCCAACATCTTCTGCCTGGCCTTTGACAGCACCAACAAAAAGGTCTTCTCTGGTGGTAAGAAACTACATCTGGTCTTTGCTCCTTTTACTCCTCATCCTTGTCCTTTGACCTGTGTAGGGGCTTTCATGGCTTTTCACTGTGGAGCGTGTAGGAAAAAGGTAAATCTGATTATCCCAACGACCAACCTGTCTTTTAAAAAAAGTGCCAAAGTTACAACATTTATCATAGCCAGAAATGGAAAAAAACTAAACTGAAATTATCATCAGATAATGAATGAATCATGTTTAACCAATGCTTCCATCAGGAAAAGTAACATAATTTAAACTTGAAATTAAATGTTTGTAAAACAAGTAAATACTTATGTAATGATATTTGACATTCTATGGCTTTGTTTTTCTGCACAAAAGACATTTTTGAGTTGTAGTCATGACTGTGAGGATTCTGTAGAGATGCAAGACTTTACAGTTACTGCAGTTGTTACAGTGAAAAATGAGGCCAGAGTGAGTAAAATGTGACAGGAGCAAAAAAAAAAAACAGGGTAAGAGAGGAAAATTTGATGCACTTGGGGGAGCAGTTTTTAATGCAGCAATGTGAATTAACTTAGAGTTAGAAATATTTATAAAAAATATACATATCTGAATGCAGATGGGACACAAAAGACACTTTGTCATCGTTTTTTCCATAATCAGAAATCAGATAAACAATACTGAATAGATACTTTAATGTGCATCTAAGTGCTCGTAGAGATGTTGTACTGGTTGGCTTGTGGTTATTGCTGCTCACTGATGACTGTCAAGCTGCCATGCAAATTACACAAGAGGAAGATTAGATTGAAGATTTAGTGAATTAACTAACCACACAATTTAAAACCTTTCTGAAGGTCAAGCTGGGTGTGCATCTAAATGCTGCAGTGAAGATTATTTATCCTGTGCACTGACATTTCTTCTTGTTTGTTGTTTTGCAGGAAATGATGAACAGGTGATTCTTCACGATGTGGAGAGGTGAGTGAAATCAGAAATACTTTATTAATCCCGAGGGAAATTACTTTTGTTACAGCCCGTCCATACAAACAATTAAAACACATAACATACTCATTATAACTGTAGCATCAAAATAATTGATATACTTACAGCCAGTACGAAAAGATTGGCTGTGCAGTGTTAAACTGTAAACAAAACCAACAAAACAAGTAATGTTTGGATGTTTGTTTCCCCAACAGGAGGGAAACCCTGAACGTGTTCCTGCATATCGACGCTGTGTACAGTTTGTCCGTCAGCCCGGTCAATGACAACGTGTTTGCCAGCTCATCTGACGACGGGCGCGTTCTTATCTGGGACACGCGCGAGCCACCAAGTGCAGGTAAGTGGAGGAAGTAATATACCTATTTAAATAACTTCATGCAAGCAATGGAACTTAGTGTTTTTGATGAGTTTTTGGCTACTTCTGTAACAAATGCTTTACCTGTAGATGTTTCTTCAGGTTAGTCATCAAGAATTTCGATGTTGCAGTTGCACTGCTGGTGAACAAACTTTACACTTTACAGTAATGTTAGAGGAAAATATTGTTGAATTTACAGCACAGAAAGACTTTCTTTTCATTTGAAATGGCCACCTGCTTTGGTGTGGTCAGCTGGTTGACATGACATGTTTTGTCTGATGCAAAACAACTTCATAAATCTTATTCTTTACATAAAAGCTTTTTACTGAACAGATATAATCGGATATCACCACTTTGTAATCACCAACATTTGCTTTAGTTACTGTATTTTAATGACATATTTTCTTGGTTACTGGAACTGATTACAATTACATTTGTTATGTAGTTTAACTGCATAACTCTGTTACATCCAGCAAGTTACAATAATAATAACTTTTATGTATACCGTTTATGCTCAGGGCTGCAAGGCATGGAGACTGAAAGCACTTTTCAAATAAAAAAGATAACTCAATAAGAGTCAGATCATTAACAAACACCTGGGATGATGTTTTCTGGTTGCCTGAAAATAAATACTGCTTGTGTGAGGTTTACAGTGAATTAAGAAGTGGTTGTTAAAAAAAATTTTTTGTTTGGCATCAGCCTCCTTCATCCCTGCACTGAAGGATAAATGAATAAGAAAGGTGCTTAGTCTGGTAAAAACAACATGGAGTCAGCTTAACTAAAAGTAAATGCACCTCTGCAGTGATTTTAGTGATAATTAAAATACACAAACAGAGCTTTTCTTCTCTGGTGTTGTCTCTCTCTGCTCAGAATTTAAAAAGCTCTTCACAGGCAGTCACACTGCGTTTTTTAAGGGACGCCGTTCAGGGTAAAAAGAGTGTACAGGTGCCTCATGATGGGACTTAGTGAGACTTGTTGATAACTTTACAAATGCAGTGGATCATCTTGCATGACTCCCACATCCTTCTATTTTTGAAGCCTTCCTTGTGACACAGTTGGCCTAATAATACATTTAGCAGTAATCAGTATTCCGTGTCTGCCAGCAGGCTTTTTATGTCTGCCACTAAAATATTTCTGCCATTATGTCGAGATAATTCAGTCTGGATCAAAGTGGTGGACAGTCAGAACGACACACAAGTTGACCCAAGTGTGAATATTCACGTAATCACACTTCATTAAAATCTCCCCTCTGTCCCGTAGAGCCGTTCTGCCTCGCCAGCTACCCCTCGGCCTTCCACAGCGTGATGTTTAACCCCGTGGAGCCCAGGCTGATCGCCACGGCCAACTCCAAGGAGGGAGTTGGATTATGGGACATCCGTAAGCCACGCAGGTGAGACATTTTTCCGAGCTTCTAAAGTTTCTGTCTCATGACCCAGTTTCAAGAGCAGAGTCAACTTTATGGATCCCTGTGGGGAAATGAGCTTTTATTGCAACATCACGGGGAAAAAAATGTCAGCATGCAAAAGAAGCACAGTGGAGGTAATGAAAACAAAGTAAAAAATAATAATCATTAGAGTTAATAACACAGAAAGCATTTAAAGTGGTAAAATAAAGAAAGTAACGTGTGATCAAGACTTTAATCATTCATGAATCCATCAGGCTTTGTGTTTTAATGGTCATTTTAAATGCAAAGTTATTGATTTTGACTTTGTGCTGTCAGTCATTTTCTAATAGTCTACTAGCTTTTGCATGTATTCCTGTTTGTCCTGCTCATGTCCACCAGGTGGCGCTGTTGTCTTACTGTTGAACTAATCTCCAGCAGTTCTCTGCCAACTGCACAACTGTCCCTGCAAAAAAACAAAACAAATGTTTATACCAATAAATTACTGTGAAAACACTTGGGCCGAGTGTGTGTTTACACATACTCAGGTTTGGTTAGGTTGTGGTTACAAGTGCACAAATGACGGCACTTCTAGTAAAAGTAAGCACTGAGTCATATCTCTTCCTCCATGTTGGCTCTGCCTCTCTGCGGTGTGGGCTTGTTTACAGTTAGAAATGATCTCAATTCACTACTCAGTGTAAAAATAGCTTCTAGTTGGAGAGGATTTATTGAAATACCTGCTTCATTTTGTCATTATAATTGAGTCTCTCTACACATATATATATCGCAGCATATCTTCTGTGTTATAACATTCATCATTTTTATTTTGAAAAGTGCTTTATCTAACAAAAAAACATGCATTGTTGCATTTTGTCCTGGTTCTGTTCTTTTTACAAATAAACAAACAGGAGTTAACATGAAGTTATACAGACTGACGGGTAATGCATTGATTTGACAGTTTTGGACCCATATATAGGCATCAAATTATGGTGATATGCAGTTCATGCAGCACTAAATAACTTCTTATAAGCATTATTAGTAGAATTCGACTGCATGATGACTAACGGGTAGAGACGGCACGAAAAGGAGCGACCCATCATTTCAAGTGGCTTTGGTTCAGTCGTTTGGTATCCAGCAGGGTTTGATTGACAGACCAAATGAACCAGACTTAAATAAAACTAGTCAGGTCAAATGTTTTCACTCCACTTTAAATATTCAATAATTATTTGTTGTTTTTTTAGTGAAAATAACAGTAAAGTTGCGCTGTTGTTAATAGCAAAAGACAGTTGGAGATACAATCGTATATGATTTGATGGTTTATAAACATCCGCCATAATACTGAAGTTGTCAGGTTTAAATATCATAAATATCTCAGTTTAACCTGAGCTTCTCTTAACTACTTCTTTATTTTGTTTATGTTCCATTTAAAATGTGAGTTATCCTGCTTTCTGCACATGTCAAGTAACAAAGTCTCAAAGACACAAGTTTCAAAATATGAACATATTTCAAATCATTTATGACCTCAAATTAAATTAAATTATATTAGTTCAAAACACAACATTTGCCTATAAAATGGATATAATAACAAGCTGAATATTGCTAAATATATTCAGGGTGATGCAGCAGTCTGAACCAAAGCAGAGAGGTCTTAAATCACCCTGAGGTGATTTGTTTTACAATAATGAGCCACTGGCTGCACAGCTACTGACTAAAGAAAGCAATAATATTACACAATCAGAGTTTAAAAAATATATACTTCATTGCTTTTGCAAAAAGAAATAATAGTAATAATAAAAAATAATCCATTAGATTCTGTTTTCCACTGCAGCTGTGTGCGATAAATAACAGAATAATGTAAATGACAAAACAGAATGAACAAACCTGTGTAATAAACAGGAGAGATGATAAGACATTTCTCCTGTTGAGGCGGATTTAAAAGAAAGGAGGATTGGTGCGTACGAGTCTTACCCGGCTCCAATATGTTCTTTCCTTCTGCTCTCTCAGCTCCCTGCTGCGTTACGGAGGCAGCATGTCCCTGCAGAGCGCCATGAGCGTTCGCTTCAACAGCACCGGCACCCAGCTGCTAGCGCTGCGGCGCCGCCTGCCACCCGTCCTCTACGAGCTGCACTCCCGCCTGCCCAGCTTCCAGTTCGACAACCAGGGTTACTTCAACTCCTGCACCATGAAGAGCTGCTGCTTTGCCGGAGACAAAGACCAGGTGGGTCATCAGATCGCAAGATCCCTGAACCAGACTATTAACTGGGATGATGGAAACTTTGATAAAAAAAGTAAAACATAATCTCGGGTTGTGCGAAAAGCAGAATATCAAAGTGAAAAACAATGGGAGCAGAACAGAAATGTATTTCCAATTTAAGTGACTCTGATTGTTTCCAAACACATCATCCACCTACATACAGGGAAATATACGTCTGTAATTTTCCGCTTCATGCACATGTGCAGCCATACAAGCAACGTATTACGTATAATAAATTGTCCTCAAGGGTGTAATGTAGCTCCTGATACAACTAAACAAACAGTGGAGACATTGTTTTATCTGACGCCGTGGTTGCTTGAAATATAAGGAGAATATTGGAAACATGTGGGACCAATAGAAATAAAAATAGAACATATTAGTTCCTTCTGTGAAATTGGGACTTTGCAGCGTTGGAGGAACACCAGAAGCTCCTGTGCTCGGCCAACAGTCCTCCCGTTGGTCCTCCTCAGACATGACATCACCCTGCAGCCATGTTTATTATGGTAACATTATGCTCGGGTGTCACTGGAGCTCATAAAGACTTAGAAAAATTATCCTTTTCTACAATAGTGAAGGAGCGCCAAGCTTTTGAGCAGGACCGCTGATCTCTGATTGATCAGTGGAGATTGTGACCTCTTGTGTTTTAGTGAAGTCACAATTACATTGAACATGATTTACATACACAGTAGGGTCCACAACTCTGAGACCAATCTTGAATATTTTCATGTTAACCTGGAAGCAATCAGAACAAATAATAATCAGATAATAAATCTGCTTTTATTGGATCATTGTGGCCAATGCTGTAAATCTGCAAAAGGGACTTTTTATAGCAATTTTCTAAATGTTGCACCATTTTGCTCAAGTTTCTTGGTTTGTCAGTTGTTTAATTTCCAGACTTGGCCAATTACTGTCTGGTTATTTTGTCTATAAACAGTATTGGTGGATTTTCCAGCAAATGTACTATAAAATTACTGACGAAGTGACAATTTTATCAATTATAATTCCCCTCTTACTGCATGTGAGTTTGTGGACAAAGAGCAACTGTCCACCATTTTATTTTGGAGGGTTGTGAGAACCAGTTTAATATACAAACTTGGGAATTTCTTAAACCAAAAAGTAAACTTTAGCATCTGTATGCCAAATATGACAGAGTGTTAATGCAGGAATACTTCCCAGTTTAGAAGAAAACAGAAGAGGTTTTCCAAAGAAACTCTTAACATGTAACAAAGGTTCGACCAGATAACTTTGCTTGTTTAAGCAAGAGCTTCTCCATCGAGTCTCTGCTCTCATAGCAAAAAAAAAAAAGTTCAGAAACTTCCAGAACCTCAGACAGCAGAGGATTTTCTCAGGATGATGTGAGAGCAGAGGTGAGCAGTGGCAACTAACCACACAAAAATGATGGAGAGGGAAAAAGGGAGGGAGTTCTGGGTGTGACATTCCTGCTTGACGTGTCCTCTGGGAACCCGAGGCGGAGCACGCAGGTGTTCAGTTCATGCGCCCTGGAGCTACAGTCACATGACTAACGTGGTTACTCAGTGCGTTTAATGTCGGTTTCATAGATGGTTTCTGTAATGCAGTAACTTGAGCAAGTCCCTAAAAAACCTAGAGACCAGCAGAACATTCACAGAAAGGAAATTGAAGACATTTGTTTAAACCACTGGCAGATAAAACGGCACAGAAATAATTCAGAACTCGACAGGATGTCAGAAATCCAGCAGCACAAGACGAGGCCTCAAAACAAATGTAAATGATTTCATAAAAAAGTGCCTCCAGATGGTAAAATAAAGCTCACAGACACTCCAATTAAATAGAAATGTGCCGAAAGAGAGAAGAAAAGAGCAGAGTATTAATATTTTTAAGGAAGGAAAACATTCTGGTCCTTCACATCGTGCACCTCAGTATTTGTTTGTGGTTTCTCATGAGGTCCACTGGTCATTTCTTTATAACATAAATGGTGATTAAAAATGTGTTTTTGCAGATACACTTTTTTTTTTTTTTGCTTTTTAATCCAAAATCTGCCATTAGAGATGTGTCTCCTTTAGCATAGCCCAACAGCTAACTAAACTTTGGGTTCTAAAAAGATAAACTTTTGGGTTTGCCAACCAAATATTTGGATTGGGGTTATTATATTATATGGGGCGGCTGTGGCTCAGTTGGTAGAGCGGTCGCCCACTGATCGGAAGGTTGGTGGTTCGATCCCTGACCATGGCAGCCTACATGTCGAAGTATCCTTGGGCAAGATACTGAACCCCAAACTGCTCCCGATGCTGCGTTCATCGGTGTGTGAATGAATTCCTGATGGTGGCAGGTGCACCGTGTAGGGTAGCCTCGGCCACCAGTATGTAAAGGTGAATGAGCGCAGTCTGTAGTGTAAAAGCGCTTTGAGTGGTCGCAAAGACTAGAAAAGCGCTATATAAGTACAGTCCATTTACCATTTACCATTATTAATGAATCTGCCAATTATTTTCTGGATTAATTAATGAATCATTTGGTCTATTACATGACAGAAAATAGTGAAAAATGTCCATCTGAGTTTCTGAAAGCCCAAAGTTTTGTCAGTCCAAAACCACAAATATCTGGTTTAATATGACACAGGGAAAAGCAGGAAATCTCTATATTTAAGAGGGTAAAAAGTTTTTTTTTTTTTTTTTTTTCTCATGAAAAAATACTTCACCATTTATCAACATGGACTGTGATTATCTTCTCAATTACTGCCTAAATGCAGCTCTACTTCCATCCCCTCTCTCCCTACATGCTGCTTTAAAACAATAATATATGTATGTATAAGAACCAGGCACATCCCCCACCCCGGCGCTGTCAAAACGTACCTGAAGCGACAGCTTTAAGTGGAACCATCTGTTTACAAAGTCTAATAACAGTTCAGACGCGGAGCAGGAGCTGCGTTCAGGTCAGACTGTCGTGTCATGTCAGGAGCTCGTTTGATCCACGTTATGAGACGAAGCGCTGCGATAAGATCTGGTGGTTTTGAGCCTCATATTGACCCCCCCGGGGTTTGTCTCGGTGTGTGTATATACGGAAAGTTCTGTCATAAGAAACGGAGCTGACTTAAATCTCTAAACATCCCTCTGTTTTTCTCTTCAGTACATCTTGTCTGGCTCAGATGACTTCAACCTCTACATGTGGAAAATCCCAAAGGACCCAGAAGCAGGTGAGTTACTGAATCCGTCTGCATATT
>CAFUXE010000139.1:398241-463433 GCA_903364295.1 Serranus cabrilla | reverse complement strand
ATTTAAATATACATTAATGTATGTTCACTTGCTGACATTTAAATAAAAGATAAATAAAAATAAAATAAATAGCTATATTACATTATTTCTAAATCACCCCAAGCAATGTATTCTGCATTATCTGTTCTGTAAACAAAGGTTGTTTTATTGGCGCCTTTTCTGAAAACCAAATAAGCCGCTACAGTTTATGGGAGCTTGTGTTTTGTCTTCTTGTATCACATGAAACAAACCCACATCACGTTCTTCCTCCAGGTGGTCCTGGTCGTGTGGTGAACGGGGCTTTCATGGTCCTGAAGGGTCATCGCTCCATAGTCAACCAGGTCCGCTTCAACCCTCACACCTACATGATCTGCTCCTCCGGCGTGGAGAAAGTCATCAAGGTTAGTAAAGACACATCACAGCTGGGTTTCAGAGCAAGAGGCTTAAAACGTGTGTGTTTCTAAAGGCCTGAAGGTCAGAGACTGAGACGTGAATCTCTCCACTGCAGCGTCAGGATGATGGAGCGCCGGGAGAAATTGTTCTGAAAGTGGACAGACTAAATTTGAGTCTGTGTCCTCAGATTTTCAGACAGTAGACGTGCCCTTAAGTGAGACATTGATCTCCAGTGACACCACACAGTCACTGACTGAGCTCCGGCTTCCCTCTGCGGAGCGGGGGATGAAAAAAGATGGATTTCCCCCTATTATTGACTGTCGTCTGTAACAGATGACGTTGAGCAGTGTTCATAAACTGGGTCATGGGAAGATATGAATGGTTCCACACATACAGTATTTCTGAAACCAGACCCAGACTGTGACAGACAGACTGGCTTTCACAAGTCATCGCAGCCTCGATCAAATACTGCAGGCTTCAAAATAAAACCAGTAAATCAAGTATTCTTGTTAAGCTTCCACTGTAACCTTAATTAGGTAGCAACACCGGTTTTATTGTCAATCTTTTGACTTCTTCTTTTTCTGCTAATAAAACACAGACACAGTTGGATGACGCATTAAAGTAGATGTGACAAAAATCACAAGTGAGACACACACAAAAAAATTCTAACATGAAAGAAGATTCTGCCTGTTGAACTTTTATCGGCCTTCAGCTTTCAGTCACTGCTTGTCTCAATCATAATAACTGGACAAGAATTGGGGCAGATTCATCGGACTGTATCTTAGAGATAAAACGGTACAAAAATTTGATATCACAAATGACAAAAATGACCAATATTATCATCACAACCTTCAGTGGAACTGGCAGACATGGTGACTCTAATAACAACTGTAACCTGGCCACACTTCAGACTTTGTCCTTTTAGAAGGCTAAAAAATCTCTGGAGTGCTTTCACTGCCTTTCACCATGTTTTCATTGATGGAAAACAAACCCAAGTTGCCTGCTGCTGCTGCGTCTGGGAGAGTGTTGCTGACTTTGGTTGGTGCTGGACAGTATTAAACATGAGTTTTTCAAAGCACCGTAATGGTAATGCTAGCCATCAGGAATTTTACTGTGGTTTTGTAAAAACAAATTATCGCAACATGCCCAAAATATTTCACACTCACCCAGTTAAATAAAAAATAGCACCGTAAGTCAATGCTGCATCCAGTGTTTGTTGTACAAATACACTTTGTTAAAGTTCCATTTGTTAGCAAGCAACTGCATTGACACTTTTGTCCCAAAATGCATTTAAATCTTTGTTAATTGTGCTTTAACTTTGGAGTCTACTTGTCTAAAATGGTCTTTTATTATCTCTGTCTTCATTTGAATGGACTTACGGTTCTGGAGGAGACCTTCATCAAGTTCATGTAATCAGAACATGCAGTTTCTAATGTGTCCTTGCAAACTGTAAAAAAAAAAAAATAGAAGGGGACACCATTTACACAAAGCATTTTCGAAGGGGTGAGAAAGATTCAGCTTCTTCTTTGTCAGTGCAGAAACACAATCGCTCTGTTTTGCACATTTTACTGCACAGAGTGAAAGCTGATCCAGGTCCAGGTGTTCTGTAATAAGAGGCTATCAATAACGGAAAAACTGTCAAACTGACCGAGTCTCTCCACTCCATCTATCTTTTCATTCTGCCGTCTTTCCTGTCTGACTTTCTATCTTTCTCTTTTATTTGTCTTCATCTTGTCATCATTCCTTCATCCGTTTCTGCTTCCACATTGTTTCTCCATCCGTCTCAGGTGTGGAGTCCCTACCAGCAGCCAGAGAGTCTCGGTGACCTTGAGGGCCGCGTCGAGGATAAATCACGCAGCCTCTACACCCACGAGGAGTACATCAGCCTGGTGCTGAACAGCGGCAGCGGGCTGTCCCACGACTACGTCAGCCAGTCCATCCAGGAGGACCCGCGCATGATGGCGTTCTTTGACTCACTGGTGCGTCGAGAGATCGAGGGCTGGAGCTCCGACTCTGACAGCGACCTGAGCGAGGAGGCCATCATGCAGCTGCACGCACGGGGACGTCGCACCATAAGGGCCACGCCCACACCGCCCACCACCGTGTCTGCTGCCGGGCACCACAGTGACTCTGATAACTCGTCCTCCTCGTCTCTGGCTGGACCTGATGCCTCAGGAGGAGAGGAGCAGGCCGAAGCAGAGGTGGAGGAGCGGCCCAGGAGGCGGAGCAGGCATCAGCGCCATCAGTCTGGCTTCCTTGTGAATGAGGACTCGGACTCCAGTGAGTTTTGGCTCGACCCCATGCCGCGGCCGCGCTCACCAAGCCCCAGGGACAACTCCACCCTGTCCAGCCCCACCTCCTCTCCCTCTCTTCCTGCCGGAGCTTCCAGCTCCTCCACGTCCACTTCCAGCTCCAGCAGTGACGACGAGGAGCGGCGCAGCGCAGTGAGGCGGCGCAACGTCATGAGGCGACGGCGCATGCATGTCGTCTCCAGAGCCGGAGACCGACCCGAGTCTGTGCAGACTCTGTTTTCAGCCATCGACTCCTGCAGTTACCCATCCATTTCAATCGACGACCTGTCTTCTTCCTCGTCAGGAGACGTACAGAACTCTCAAATCAAACCCAACGCTGGCGGCGACAGAGATGAGGAAAAGTGTCTGAGCCCTTCTGACTTTGTGTGTCTGAGTCCAGTAATGTCCCCTGAGAGCCAAGAGAACGAGGAAGACAGTGAGAGGACTGAGCTGGAAAGACATCCAGCTGTGTCCCCGCGGCCGCTCGACGGACACAGGACTGGAGACAGGGCTGCTGCAGAGCCGGCTTTAGACAGCTCTGACAGCGGAGAGGCTTGTAGCAGCTCGGTGGCTTTAGACTGTATCTCTCCGAGCCGACATAGCCCTGGAATAAATGGGAGACACCGGACTGTAGCACCTTATGTGAGAGAGAGCCCCCCTGTCTCCTCCGAGTCAGAGGAAGAGACTGGCGTTGCACCTGAAGACACCAGGCCGCAGAGAGAAAAGGGCCTGGCACAGAGCGCCCTGAAACGGACTCATGTGGGATCAGAGGAGGGCGAGTCGCGCTCCTCGCCCTCAGAAAAGAAGTTAAAAACATGATGACATCTCTCTCTCATCCCGGAAAAACATCATTTGTTAACAGACTTAATTTAGAAAGTGGGTTTTCTATGGGTTTTTACAACTCAGCGTTTTCATTTTGCGTCTTGTAGACATGTGACATGTCATATGAACTTGCGCTGATTCTGAGCAGAAGACTCTAAGGAGTTAAAAAAAAGAAAGTGTGTTTAATTTTTGTTTTTGAACAAAT
This sequence comes from Serranus cabrilla, assembly GCA_903364295.1. Taxonomy (NCBI): domain Eukaryota; kingdom Metazoa; phylum Chordata; class Actinopteri; order Perciformes; family Serranidae; genus Serranus; species Serranus cabrilla. The sequence goes on along the minus strand of CAFUXE010000139.1, from coordinate 459,743 downwards.
GAATACGACAATGTCATCGTTCTTTTGGTCAAACCAGAGATGACAATAAAAGGAAAATATAGCTAAATATTGTTGAAAACAATGGTATTTTAAATGAAACACATTTATTTTAATGCAGCATCAGTGTTTCTTTCTTGTGCTTTGGTCGTTGCAGAAAGCTCCACCCGGGATTTGGAGCTCCTCCAACCATAACAAAAAAAAAGGGTCTTATGGAGGACAAAAGCTTTGCAGCATTTTAATTTCCACGGTTTCACACTGAGCGTAAATCTGATTGGGCTTATTTTTATTTACATTCTCGGATCAGACTGCTTCGGGGTGTCTGAAGAATTGACTTTGTCTGTGTGAAATCTTACGGAGTGCCATTTGTTTAAGCTGTGCATTGAAAATTATGCTTTCAATGTCTCCACCGATTGTTTTTTGTCTCATTATCAAGCCGCTGGGTACCATTACAAGCCGAGGCTCGCTTTTGTTTTCCTGCAATAAAAGAATAATTTGTTCTCCGGTGACGATACGGTGAATTCTTCCTGGGGTGTCGCTGATTCACAATGCAGTTTGATTGGTGAGGTGTTTACTTTTTCTAACACACGTCTTTCTGAAATGATGGAAACACGTTATTTACTGTAGATAACTTCACAACCTACTGCTGACGGTTACCATGGCAACACAGCTTCTACTCTCCTGTGAAAGAAATGTGCTCAGCTGGTCGTGACCTTGAGCCGCTAGTGTCAGGCCGAGTAGAATATTTTATTGACTGAACTAAAATCTGTCTTTGCTTTCATTTAGAGAAGAGTTAAATCAGTTATCAGCACTCTGCTGCGCTGAATAAAACATGAACGACACTGAGAGTTGAAACCCTGATCCAGATATCAAGAAGAGTTCAGAGTTCAAAGTCTCGGCTCTCTCTGAAATAAATGCATTTAACGCTGTTAGCAAAACAAGCTCACCTCAAGGCCACGTTTTGTTCTGGAGCTTTTCATCATATCACATCTTTTGCTCAGTTGTCATCAAATTGTAAGAGTTTTGAAACACTTTTCCCCCCATAAGTAGTTCTTCAGAAAAGTCTGCAGTTTCTTGTAATTACTTTTATTTTTCATGACTTAGTTTGGAGAAATTTCTATAACTCCTCTTCTGACAGTTGCTATTCATGTTTTATATATTTTTATAAATGTTTCTTTCGTTAGTGGACTTATAAAAAAACAGATGCAAACTGGAATTGGAATCTAACTAATCCACTTACATGACCTCAGTGTTCCAGCTTTTAGGATTTGGTCGCTGTAAATATCACAATTTATCAGGAATTTTCAAAGTAAAACACCTAGGGTAAAAAAAATCCTGTTTCCTAAAAAAAGAGAGCATATTGACCTGTCATGAGGTGAATAACCATAAATGGACGAGTAACTGTTGAGCAGATAATCTGGCCACACCCACTCAGATTCCCCAACTGTGTAATGATTGTCCATTAAAACACATGATGTCATTCCTGTCTGAGGAAACAGCGATGCCAGTTGTGTCCTGTCTGCAGCCTGAACCACGGCACTCTTCTGCCACACAAAGCGGGCGACCAGAGAGCATACCAGAGTGGTTGTTGGAAAAGATTACAAAGAGAGAAAACACACCACACGGCATCATGGCCTCACGAGCTGACGGTGGAGCGGTAATCTGAGGGCAGGCAAACACGCAGTCGAGGGTTATCGAGTTGTTTGTACTGCTCTCTTGTCAAAATAATTTCCTGCACTTCTTAGAACTTCTCAGTGTGGCCGTCACTTATCTGCAGGAAGTAGACACCCTTCATTTAACCCCCATGCTTCCCCTGGGACAAGTATTCAGACTGGGATATTGTATGCCTCGAGGTTGTTTACATTTCGACTGGAGTGTGCCTGCTGGCTGCGTATGGCTTAATGATTAATTACAGTCTACACATGCAGAGGTGTACCAGAGTCTGCAGCTGTAACATCAATCAAAGCATATTCACAGTTGAATTTTACAAATTCCCTGAAAGAATCAAGTGACTTGTTTTTTACTGTTATTAAACAGGATGCTGCAGCATGTTTTACTGGTCACATTAGAGTCCATTCTAGCCCATTAGTGAACTTACAATGGGCTTTTTATCTGTATTTATTCAGGGAAGGTTAACTGCTTCTGTGTGCTCTGAGCAGCAACACCCTCCTACATAGGTCACATTCACAGCTGGGAGGGGCCCAGTACAACCACAGGCCTCGAGGATTTCCACTACAGCGAACATGGGTGAAGTCAAGTTCTGGTAAAGTTAGAGGAGGCACATGACAGATTTCTGAATTTATGTATTGGTGGAGTTAGAAAAGGGAGATGACATGTTTTTCCCTGCACCAATCAGGATTGAGTCATTTTTAAATGAAGATGTGATGGCAGTCTTGAGGTTGTTTGCTTATGTTGCCAATCATAAGTGATGAATTCACAAAGTCCTGAAACTTTACCTTTGATTTATGCATTTTAGTCAGGAACATAGAAGATACTTTGAGCGAAATAGTGCACAGATTTATTATTGCACCCCTATGGCTTAATGTTGACAGAAAAGAAAAAAAAAATCTAATGTAAATTGGTCCTGCAACACTACAGCCATCATGATTTTTATTTTACATATTCGTCGTTAATGTTGAAATCAGATGACTACATTGCCCACAATACAACTCATCCACCAACAGATTCAGGTGTGTTAAGCTAGAAGCAGCTAAAATCATCTCGAGGCAAGAAAGGGCAAGGCCAGGCAAGTTGATTTTAATGGCACATTTAAGCAACGAGACGATTCAAAGTGCTGTAAAAGCTGCTTCGTATTCCACAAGATCAAACCCTTTTTTCAGAAAGTTCAAAAACATTTTCCCTTTTAAGATTTGATATCAAGCTAACAGGGGCTTTAAATCAGATCCCGTGTTAAACCCCGGCCCTCACCCATCGCTGCATCATATTCCAAAATCTGTCCTTTCAGATTGAGTCCTCACATTCTTTATCTTGCGCCTACTGTGCGCTCCTTTTGGCCCCAGATGGTGTTTTGGCTCAAGTTGTTTGACCACAAACCCAAACACATGTACAACTCAATGGGATTATCCCGGTTGTTCTGCAGTATCCCATACATGGTTCAGCTTTAACAGCAAGGACAGCTATTTAAGAATTCCCCTCCCTACATGACTGGAATACCTTGGGAACTTGCCAGAGACCAGACAGAGCCAAATGTACCGGTCTTCACATGACCTGTGTGCCTCAGAAAGCTGGCCTGAGCTTCTTTGCACCACTGACTCTTCGCAAGATATTCTGGGATTCTGCTGAATAGTATTATGTTGACGTCAAGTAGTCGGACGGGGGGAAATTTCTCCAGTCTGCCCAAACCAACTGTGCAGCCTGGAGTGTGCCACCAGAATAATTATACACATTTGACTGGTTAATTATAATGAGTTAATTGATGCGTTTAATAAGCCATCATTTGCAGTGTTGAGAGGAAGAGCCTCTTTTGTCAGCCGGCCAATTAGAGCTCCTGTTTCTGCTCTATGGCTTGGACCTCTTTTAGTTTTTAGTGCGTGAACTGACTGTGTGTTTAAATGACAGAATGGAAAATCTCATTAGCAATTTAAATACAAAAGCTTCAATTAAAAGCCTTTTCAGCCACACAATAAGGGAATGGCTCCAGGGATGGAAGCTGGTCCATCACTTGGTAACTGCTAAAATATCTCAAAAAGTCTTTGATAAATTGCCATGAAATTGTGAACAGATTTTTATGGCGCCCAGACGATGAAGCCAATTGACTTTGGTGATTATCTGTTTTATCTGGTGCCGCCTACAGGTTGGCATTTGTGGATTTCAGTGAAGTTTATTGGCAAAGGCTGGATGAATTTTTATGGAATTTGTCACAGATATTCATCCTCAGGATGAATTGATAACTTTAGGGATTTCTTAAAGGACTTCTGAAGCAGTGAGACATATTTTAAGAGATGGCAGCAGAAGCTGAAGTGCCTAATTTGGTCAAGCTCCAAAACAACAACTATAAAAACAACTTGACGTCTTTTGTTGGCACCCCATGATTTCTAAATACCCACATTTTTTATAGGTCACAACACTTCAGCTTTTGGTTGGAAATTTCAAGTCTTGAGCTCGGGCCCATATTAGACTCAGACTTTTAAAAGCTCCACCAGAGCAAAAGATGATATTATACTATACAACAGACTGTGTAGCACTTAGCTAGATCAGCTGCTGGATTCTCACAATATCAAATCCCTCCTGTCAGGCTTCAGGTATCTTGTTTTTACCACTTAGTGTGCTGCTCAGTGCTTCCTGCAGCCATGGCTGTGGTTCAGGTGTGTGTAACGACACAGAGAATCGACTCTTTGTTCAAATCAACAATAGTGGCTGCTAAAAAAGTTACTAAGTTATAGATGTTTAGTCTTCTCCTGACTAGCTCTAGATAGACAGATGGTTCATCCAATCACCTGCCAAGTTCTTTGTGTGTGGATGTGTTAGAGTTCTGGATATGGTGCTGCTCCTCAGCCTAGCAGCCGATGTTTTCCAGTGGCAACTCACGGTATTGCAACGGCATGCTTCGGCGCAAAAAGCCTTTTCCCAATTGACCACAACTGTAAAAGAGACATCTGTAAAACTGTAGAAAGGTAACCTGAACTTACCGGAAAGATCAATCGCAACATCTGACTTCTTCTTCTTCTTCTTCTTCTTCTTAATGCCAAGTGGCGACAGGATGAAGCTTTACCGCCAAATTGTGACCGCACCCACCAAAATATCCGCCATCTTTTTTTGGCAGTTGTATTCAAATTGAATAAACAACATGTTTTTACTTTTACATGATCCACCGAAGCAACCGCTGCTGCTCCTCAGCCGCCTCCTTTGATGCTGTGTAGCCAAGATGGCGACCATGGAAGGTAAGACGTGTCCTGCATTATGTTCGGCATCAAGGTACTCATAGTAAACTGCATTTTGCCAATGCAACATACATGTAGTCGTTGTCATATTTATACTCAAGTTATACTTTTCAAAACCTTTTTTGTGATAAAATGTTACATTTCTCCAGATTTTTAGCATTAGAAGATTAAATTATTTCCTGTTATATTTAAGTGGAGCAGACTTTGCTGTTTTCACTGTGTTCATGTTAGCTTACTGTCATTAGCATTTAGCTCCAAGCACCTCTGTGCCTGAGTACAGCTTCACAAAGCTGTTTAAATGTATTTTGCAAATCCATTTAAAAGCTAATTAAATCATCTATTATTTAAACTCACAATAATGAAATGGAGTTATTAATTGGCACAGATAATGAGCATTGCATAACCATTTAGCCAATAGTTTTATTTAAATGTAAAGTTAATGAATTACTTTGTTTTTCAAATGACTCTAGGTTAATTAGCTAATGAGAAAAAAGTGTGTAGTTATCTCAGGACTACATTACTAACCAGCTGCAGTCAGCTACTTTTGGTTTTGTTCTGTGGTTGACTTTCATCACCGGCTGCTGCTGGGACCGGGCGGTGAGCTGGCAGTCTGCTCCCGGTCCGTGACATCACTTTCCCAAACATTCACCCTTGGAAGTTTGTCCATATATGGAAGAGCGCTCCACTTTCTCCTGACTGCAGGGGCTATCCCGTGTCGGCATCTTTCCTGCTCTCTCTCTCTCTCTCTCTGTGCGTGTGTGTGTGTGTGTGTGTTTGACAGGGAGAGGGAGAGAAAAGGAAGCGAGCCGGTTTACCTTACAAGGCAGACAGACCTGGCCTTCCCTTCACATGTTTACAGGAGCCTCGCTGTGACTCATCTTTCTTTTCTCAATGAGTCTGTGACGCGCATGTGCACTGCAAATACTGTGCAGACTCACAACATTTTACAGTATTTTACAGTAAGTAGTAAGTGTTGTATTTTACAGTACAGAGTTCCACATTTTACAGTACAAAATAACAACATTTTACTGGACAGAGAACAGTATTTTACAGTACAAAGTGCAGTATTTTACATTACGGAGTACTATATATTTTAAAGTACAGAGTGCAGTATTTTACAGTTTAAAGTGTAGTATTTTACAGAACAGTATTTTACAGTAGAGAGTATTTTGCAGTAGAGAGTGCAGTAGTTTACACAGGAGGGAGGAGCCTAATAATGTCTTGTTTAGTTTAGTACTCGAGTAATTCGAACCCCACCAGTATTTTACTAAATGAATACAGGAACTTTTAGGTGGAAGAAGTATCTTTAAAATATTTTCATTACGTAAAGACATCCAAAGACAACTCGCAGTCTGCTGTTGGTCATTTTGCACCTCTGTGATCGTTTCGCTTCTTCTTTCCTTTTGCGTCTCCTTGTAGTCGTTTCGGGTCTGTTTTTACTGGTTTTACTTTTTGTTGTAGTAATTTACGTGTCTTTACGATTGTTTGGTTTCTATTCAAAGTAACTTAGTGTGCCTTTCTGATTGATTAATTTTTTTTGTAATTTTGTGTCTATTCTTAGTAGTTTCACTTTACTTTGTGTAGTCCTTTTGTATTTCTTTGTGAATGTTTGCAAACAATTTATAGCTGTCACCTTGCAGTAATTTTGCATCTATTTAATTTTGCATCATTAATTTATTTTGCTTTGCTCTTGGGGTTTGTATCCATGTTGTTAATTTGCATCTCTCTGTAGTCATTTTGGGTCTGGAGGTAATTTTTATGTCTCTTTGTAGTCATTTTGTGTGTGTTTTTAATCATTTTTCATTATTCTGTGGCCATTTTTGGTCGTCTGTTATTATATATGTATGCTTTCAATGATTTGTAGCGTTTATAGACAATCTGCCTCTGTCTCTTTGTTGTCATATGGAGATGTTTTGTGTATATTTTGGATGATTTAGCATCACTTTCTGATCATTTTTTGTTTTTTTCAGTGACATTTTATGAGTCAGGGACCTTGACACTTTGGGCCCCTGGTTGGCCCCTTCAGTAGGCTAATCCATGTTATCCAAGATAAGTAACAAAGAAGGGGAACTGCTGCACAGTTTCGATATGATGTCTGCCAGAAAACAGAACCCCATCTCCTAAATCATTTACATAGTGAAGCACAAACACCAGTTCCTTTTTGGAAATAAATCCTGAAGTGTCCTCACAGTCAAACAGCCAGATCAACCTATGCAGTCAACCTTGGATATAAAGCCTCCGCACTGACAGCCGAACCAGCCAATCCGCTTCGAGGAGGCGGGTCATGTGCTCCCCGAGGCGTCCAATCAGATTCCTCGGTCGGCTATCGATTCAATTTGTCTGAAGCAAAGTTTTTGCGTCTGTCGCTCCTCGCCTGTAGACCTGCCTACTGCCTGCCTACCGCCGAGTCCTGCTGCCGGGCAAAAACTAGAGCAGATAGAGACAGAAAAGAGGCAGAGTTGGAGGGCGAAAGAGAGAGAGAAAGAGAGAGAGAGATAGAGCGAGAGAGAGAAGGGGGAAGCCGGGGGTGGACCGTTAATTTCATCCACACACCGTCTTGAATGCGTGGCGGAGAGTAGAGCTAATTTACTGCTGTGAAACATCACCGCGCCGAGCACCGGGAGCCTACGACACAAGCAGAGAGCGTCTATATAGATAAAGCTTTATATATTATACATGTATAATATGGATCAGTCTGATGGAGAAGACTATATGCACCAGGAAGATGACTGGGATCGGGATCTGCTCCTGGATCCTGCATGGGAGAAGCAGCAGAGAAAGGTGAGCGCCTGACTTCCTTTTTACCTCCGGTGTGAAGGTGCGGAAGTGTGGTTGTTGCTTGGGATAATGATAATTTTAAAAAAAAAAGCAGATTATTATTATAATCAGACGTTAATAAGATGTGATTGCTTTGACTGCAGAGAGGTGTAACGCAGCAGGGAGGCTGCAAACACCGACTGGCAGCGGTTTGTTTGAATTATTACGCTCGTTATCGCTTTGGTAATCACCTGTGCGGCTTTTTCAGCTACTTTTATCAACTTTTCTCCAGATCTCTAACACTCTTGCACATATCCTGTGTAGCGTTATGAAATATCCTGCAGCAGGAGGGCAAGAGCAGGAGAAGAGGAGGGGGGTGAGGCGTAAGAAAAACGATTAAAAACTGGACAGGACGCCCACCTTTCCAGCGCAACAGATGTCAGCCATGCGCTTGACTGCATATGGTGTGTGTGTGACTGGCCCCTCCTGTCATCTGGCTTATGATGCGACGTGGATTAGGCCATGCTTAACAACCGGGGGGATGGAGTGTGTGTTTGGGTGTGTGAGGAGGGGGCTATAACTAATTTTCCGTCTCGTTTATTGAGCTTTTTGGCACATTTACGCGCGGAATCGGCGTGCCGCAGACTTCTGGGGCAAAGAAATGCTGAATTTCTGCTCGTAGTGGTAGTGTTTGCTGTGTTGCAGCGACACTGTGGAAGTTAGTTTATTCATAATTAAAAGTCTGGATAGTTTACTGCTATTCCTGGATTAATATAAGCTCCATAACCCGGCGCGCACACGGTTCATCCATTCATATAGTGTCTTTTAACGAGCCCAAATCACCCACACGCGTCCAGCAGCTGCTGCTCTTTTTCCACACAGAGTATGAATGGCCTGTTTCGAGAAGGGGTGTTAACTTTTTCTCCCCATACTTTTCCTCCGCTTTGAAAAACGGGGAAGAAAAGCGCTGTGGAATCTGAGTAAGCGCTGCGGTTTGGGCTGGGCTTGCATGGGAGCAAGCGTGCCCAAAAATGGTAATAATCGGCCCCTCTCGCTGCCGTTGGAAAACTTTTTCCCCCCCGAAGTTACTTTCTTGCTCTGCGAGCTCTCAGCTTGTAGTTTCCTGGATTATGTCATCGGCAGGCTGCTACCGGCCGAAAGCAAATGATAGGAAATAAAGGAGAGGTATGCAGGGCTGGTGTCAGGTGTGGACAGCACACAGGGCTGGGCTCAGGCTGCTGTGTCTGCCTTCAACTCTTCATACTATAAGTGAAGTAAACAGTCACTCCTGAAATTCCCTCTGATGACCCTCATTGATCTAATCATCCTGCAGGGAGCTGGGATGTTTTATTCATCTGTTCAGTGATAAGTGTCTCTGTTGAGGAACACAATCACAGGCTGAGAGGAGAGACAGCAGCTTCACCTCCGTCCTCACAGTCATCCATATGCATGTGTGCACACACACAAACACACACCACCCCAAACTCCCCCCAGGCCTCAGCAATCAGCCTCGCTGCGGATGAACAGATAAACGAAGAAGCTTTCTTGTTTGCTGATTGTTTCCAATCAAGATAAAAACCTTATTGTTGTTATTGAGATATTTAAAATTCTGACATGTTTTCAAGGAGTGATCTCCTGGAGCTGCTTCCTGAGACTTTAAGAGAGATGTTTTGCTGTTGGAAACGTCGCAGCTGTTCTTCTCTGTGTGTTGCTTAAGCCTGAAGACGACTTATGTGTTTGTCAAGAAGTGACAGCAAACATTTTACCACCTGAGTATTCCTGTTTGGTTTCCAGAGGAAAACTGTCAAAGTAGGAGAGCTGTCTTTGTCCAAAGACAAATCACTTGGTTGATATAACTGAGCTGCTTCCTTTAAGATGTTGGGTGGATTGATGTTGGAAGCTGTTCTTCTCAGGTGTGTCCATAAATAATAGCCTTAAGAACATTTATTTGTTTGTGAAGAAGCAACATTTTACCACCAAAAAGATCATGTTTGGGCCATAAAAACTGATTAGTCAACTCATCAATGAAGAATGTGCAGAACTAAAAAGTAATGTGTTAAAATCTGCTAAACTTCGCTGAAGAAGGAGTACATATTGTGCATGCGAGGACTGTATTTTGCAATTCTCCTTGACGCACACAACCCCAGCATGTCGGAGAGTGCTTAAAATATTTGGAGTCCGATGCAAGTCTTAACCTGACCCCCAGGTATCGGGCGCCCGTATCCTCTTATCTTGGAATCTTGATGCCTCTGCAGACCCAGGTGTGTCAGCTACACGGTGCCAGATGCTACTTAAAGCTGCAGCTACCACATATCTTCACTTTAACAACACTTTGTTTGTCTATAAAACAAACACACACACGCCCCTTTCTGTGTTATTCAATGTGACATTTCTTCCAGCTGTTTTCACAGCTGGAAGGTGGAGTTCAGGTGTTAACTGCTGGAGCTAATTTGTCCAGGTTTGTCCTTATAAGGCTATGAGCTGCAGCACCTTCGATCAGGCCCTGCCTGTACAGCCTCCCGCCTCCCACTTCCCATCTCCCACACCCCAACCTCTGTGTTCCCAACACTCCCAACCCACACCCACATTCCCCTGCTCCGACTGCACACGCCAGGTCACAGATAAGATCAGATCATTCCTGATCAGACTCACGATTTGTTCACTTTGGCCCCAAAACCTTTCGTCTCATTATGGGACTTTGAACCTCAAATTGATCCGTTCAGACAGACACGAACCTTTTCTCTGACACATTAAGTGTCGATATCATTCAATAATGAATTCATTTTCTGTGATTAAGATCCGTGCGTAGAGGATGACGAGCAGCAGCAGCAGCGTGATCCATACATTTCTAATAACAATGATGCAAGATTCCGTTAATCCGCCCTGCAGGCCAGAAGGCTGTGCAGCAACTTGTCTTTGTGTGTGACAGTTATGCAGGAAGTGCCCACTAAGCGAATCAGTCATCAGTCTTGTCACCACTTTACACTCCCCACTTTGACTAATCAGCGCTCCCTCGGGTGGGGCTGTCGCTTGAGCATCTCGACCTACATCTAACATTTCACAGCTTCTGGAAGTAAATAACATTCACTGTAGCTGCACAAAGACTTAAATCCAGGAAGGGAAAGACAAGCATGCGTCTGTTTTCAATACCCAGGAATCTTCTAATTTCAGTATCAGGAAACTGAGTCAACGCATGAATGAGAGTGTGACGTTTCACTTCTAGTAAGAAGACAGCAGCTGTTTGCTAAATTGCATAATAGGATGTGTAATGTCAGCTCACAAAATGCTTCCTGTCATCAGATTCCTCTGTTCCCATGATGCACCTTGCACAGCCCTCTTTTTAACAAAAGAAGAAGAGCGTCACAGAGCGGCGTTGACAAAGCAGGGAATGTGGAAATAGTGAATTCCCGTCTGTGTGGCAGGTGGCTCTGCTCTCTGTCCTGATAAAGGCGTTATGTGCTGAGATGTTGCTTCTTTTCACTACATAAAACATGAGCCTGTGGAAGACTGTCGCTGTGTTTTCCCCTATAAACTGCCTGACTCTTTCATGTGATGTTTTCCATCCTGTAGCCTTTAACTCCCATGCAGTTGTTTCATATTTTTCAGTCACTTAAATTAAATTTCGTACATGATTATAAGACAAAAGTAATGTATTCATCAGCAAGTCATCTGTCCAGATCCCCCGGGGGAAGTTGAGAAAAGAGTTAACACTTTCTTCAAATGCCGCTGAAAATCCCCTAAAAATGTCCAACAACCAAAGTTATAGTTTGGATAGATTGGTTCAGTTGTTGTTTAATATGGTTTTAGAGTGAAGTGAAAGACAGAAAATATGTGCTTCTTTAGTAGCCTGATGTCATAGGAAAGTAAAGAAATGAAAAAGTTTTCATGTGAAATAACCAAAGTATTATTTAAAGTTGGGGCAGTTAGTGTTCATGTAGAGGCTGTTTTCCCATTTCCCGTCTTTATGCTAGTTAAGCTAACCAGCTGCTGGCTGTAATCTCACATCCAACAGACACAAAGTGTATTTTTGCCTGGTGTTACTCGCACATGACCACTGGTTTGAGGCGTGCTGGTGTAGATGCCAACAACGCTTGTTTCTGCCATTCCTGTCCATCATTAACAGCAGCCAAATAACCAAGAAGTGTGCCTGGATGACTGCCACTACTACATAGTTAGGAACAGATTTCTTTGTGATTTAATTGCAATAAAGGGATCAAAAGTATCCAGAAACGACTACAACATGATGTCAATGTGTCAGAAGTTTTAAGTCGTGCTTTGTCAGGTCTGTCTGCAAGACGACAAGGAAACCATCTTTAAAATGCTTGTTTTCTGAAGGAGTTCTGGTTGTTCAGGGCTGTGCTGACAGGAGAATGTTAATGCTGATAGGCTTTTATCGCAACAAAGTGTCACCAGCGTCTACTCCTAAAGAAAAAACACCATTACTCTGAGCAAGAGAGTGAATAAGCACATTAAAAAGGTGAAACTACTCCTTTAAAGAAAGGTGAGAGCATGAAGCAGCCTTCTGTCTGAGATGCCTCCTCTGTCTGATTCAAAGATGCTTCAGGGAAATGAGCAACGCTCTGTCTGTTTTCCAGAACATCTCAGTCACTTAGTCATCTGTCAGGTCTGTATCTGTTATTTGTGAAACTGTTAAGAGTCAGAAAATTGATCTTAATAAAAGTGTGTCTCGAGTGGCGAGAATCCTGCGTCCGCTCGCTGTCGTGGTTAACACAGTCGGGTTATAAATCCCAACAGGAGCTCCCCAGTGAACCGATGATCCCGCCCGGTCACGCTCTCTGGGCCCCGTCTCGTTTGCCCTGATTGATGGGGTCACAGGCTGACACCCCAGCTGAGAGGACCCAGGAGCCTCCAGCCAGCCTCTGGTCCCGTCACAGGAAGCTTTACGCGTGTGCAAACGATCAGAATCCAACTTTCTTTAATTCAGGAAACGTCCGCGGAAGAATCAGCATTTAGATGACACTGTTATGGATGCAGATTAGCTTTAAAAAGTTTGATATCAACCAGAAATTCACATTTTTATTTATAACCATGGAAACAAGTAAACTTTAAAACAAATCAAATCTGATCATTTAAACATGATTAATTAAGTTTGCGCTTATAAGGTTATGGCTGCTGTAAAAAAGGGCATCAGTGAGAGGAAACCATGTACTCGTTGTGGCCTGAAGCTGCTGGTTTGATGTATGGAGTGTCAGAGGATACTGACCTGCGTCTGACGACTCTTATATGATCCGACTCCACGTCTCACACCGGGGCTTTGTCCTCCTGCTGAGGTGTGCTGAGGCTCGTGTTGGAGAGCTGGTGGCTCTGTTTACTCTAGAAAAGTCAATGGGACAGCTCACACATTGATCCTTTTAGAGAGTTGTTTTACTACACATGGGTGAAACTACCAGCTTTTTCCACTGTGTTAACAAGCTAATTAGAGTTTTAGCCTTGCTAAAGCTTTGCTTGTGGTTTGGCTTTATGGATGGCAACACCAGTCGGTCAGCTGGTCCAGCATTTTGTCCAAAAATATCAATAACTATGGGATGGATTGTTATGAAATTTTGACATCGTGGTCCTCAGAGGATGAATCCTCCGACTTTGGTGACCCTCCTGACCTTACTTTCAACATCACTTTGTGGTTTTGAGAAAGTTTCTTCAGCTATTGGATAGATTGTCATAAAATTTGGTATGCGCTCAGGATGAATTCCAAAATAAAAGGCAGTCCTGTCAGCCTCAGCTCTAGATTTTACTGCTAATTAGCAAATGAGGTTAAACTAGATGGCTAAATCAGCATTAGCATTAGGTTTCCATTAGTGTTGCATCCTCAGATGTGTCTCTACAGCAGAGTGTCACAGCTGGAGGAAGGTCTAGCTACACCCATTATCATTCTGCTATAGGGAAATTGTATTTTTCTGTATTTCTGGAAACAAATCACAATTGTCCTTGGATGTGCTAAGGCCAGGATGCAGTGACGGTTCTCCTGCAAAACAGATCGCTGAAGGGTAAAAGGATGCTGTCTTAAATAGGTGCCCAATGGCAGTTTTATTCCCAGTCCCATTCCCAGGTTTCCATCCAAATGTGCCACAAATTTTCACAGAATAAAAAAAAAAAACTGCAAAAGAAAATGAAAACAAAGCCTTTTTTTTCATCCATTACTGTAATGCGATTATTCGGACTTGGTTCATTGAGATAAGCAGTACATGGTGCCAGTAAAACCGTCACACTATTGCAGAAGAAAAGACGCAACAAGATGATGAAAAAGCGCCAGGTGAAGGTCAAATGGTGGAAAACCTGATAGAAATATGACGTTTGTGTTTCATGTATTAATGTGGAGACAGGGACCAACCCATTATCCTAATCTATGATTGGCTGTCTGCCCGGTCGGAGGAAGGACCTTAGTTTGGCCGACTGTTCTTTTAAAATCTGAAACACTTTCTAGCCTGTCAACGTGGTTAAACACTGGTTTGCTTTTTTGCAAAAAAAAAGTAAGGTAAAGAGATTCCAGTTCAGTGCATTTACACCTAATATCCTGATTGTTTTGATAAAAATCGTCCAATGCCTTGAAACATGACACAACTCTTTTTTTGAATATTGGTGATCTATATCTCCTGTGTGTTTTGTACTATTTTTGGCCTAAATACCTGTTTCAGTGCCAGTGATTAAGAAAGCAGATCCCAGCTCTGTATGTCTGAGCAGAGAGGGTTGAACTCTTCATCCTTTCTCGGTCTGGAAAACATTTTCATGCTTAACTTGCATTTCTCAGCCCTGAACAGTTCTCCCTTTATTTGTTTCAGGAAGGTGAAAGCCAATTCTTCCTCATCAAGCCATACAAAGCATCTGGGTTTTTTAGAATTCACTGTTTGAAAAGTCAAATGTGAGCAATTACCAGGCTCTTATCTGAACAGCTCCCAAATGCCAGGGCCCTGATGCAAATTCTTGCATAGCTTATTTTCTCAGGCTCAGGCTCCAAATTTAGAAACGTATACAGAATCAGCCCCGAGCTCACGGTTATAGGTCATTAAAACGGTTTCAGGGCCTATTGGGCAATTCATTTTTACAACTTTGTCAGGGGTTTGGATAAGTTTGACTGCTTTGCATCACAGTTTCATAATGGTGATTTCATTCTGCACAGACTGCACTTTATATTTGCAGCTCGGTGGCAGTTTCGAGACGCCAGACGGGGAGTTTTTTTGGATTCCACATCCACCAAGGGATTTGGGGTCAAGGTGCATTTCCTGTGGAGTGCAGAGCAAAAAAACCTGCTCAATGCTCGAACACGTCTGGAACCACTACACACTTATGGTCACATGTCTTCAATAGCATATGACCCAGAGGGGGTTTACAGGCGATCTGTCTGCATGTTTCCAAGGAATTTTCCTGCACCACATGGGAAGGATGTAGCCGGGTCTTTACTCTGCTAATGCTATTAATCAAACCGCATGCATTCTCAAGTGCATGTGCTCGCTGCGAAGCCTCTCTTTGAAGCCGAGGGGGGCTCGCACTGCACTCGGAGAGTCGATGAACATGTGAGTGTATTAGCAGTAAGCCTCCTCACAGGAGCAGCTGCGCTGCGTCTCATGTAAGTGAAAGCAGCTTGGAGTAAATAGATACTGTGGTGGAAGCAGGCAGCAGGCACACCTTTCCATTCAGTAGCTGTGTGGGTGGAGCTCGGGGGGAGAAAGGAGAGGGAGGGAGGAGGAGGCAGTGAGTGGAAGAGGAGGTTCAGACAGAGGAGCTTTCAGGTCTCTGCACAAAGGGAGCGTGTTCAGGAGGCCACCTTTTGTCACATTGTCAACCTGGAGTCAATAATTTATCATCACTGAGCGATCAGGTGACTCTTTAGTCTTCAGGGTGTTTTCCTTCTGCAGCAGACCTGCTCTGTTACCATCGGCAAGTTACCTGAGAATGGAATCAGTTACCCTCATATATAAGTAGTAAATTAATATATTATTATACTAATTTCTCCTGTTAATCTTCTGTATTCCAAGAAAAAGTTGATTTTGAGAAATGTTCCTATTTTCTTTCTGGAGGAGACTCTCTGAATCATGACTCTCATATCTGTCTATTGGATATCAGTCAACAATCATCTAGCCTCATGTTAGCTTAACTTAGATATCTACTGGAAACTAAACTTGGTTTGATCTCCAGGTTTTGCAGGTCCGGTGTTTGATTTTACACAATGCAGCTGAACTGGAATTTGTCAATTTGACACAATGTGGCAAATTCAAAAGTCGCCGATAAAGTTTGACTTCTCTCTGCCGTGGCAGCCGTTACTTACTGCCCAGCTCTTGTTCTGTTTATCCAAAATCAAGAGCTGCTGCGTCTGCCGGAAACTTATCAATGCATCACTTCCCATGCGGCACAGGATTTCTGTCCCCAGATGAGTGTAGCTGACTCTAGGAGTGTAGAACTGTAAGAGCTTTACTGACACAGACTGAATGGAGGTTAACACTATTATGTTAATATGTAAAAGCAATAGTGCTAAAAAAGTGTTTCCTGTGCTAATTATTTTTCCTCTCCCATCATTTTATCTCGCCTTGCTGCCCTGTTTCTTTTTCTGTTTCTCTCCGTCGCTCTACCCCCCGTCTGCCCGATGTGACTGAGTGGGTGGCAATGGATGTTAGGAAAAAGTTTTTCCTTGCTTCAGCGTGTTGAAATCTCCCTCCAGCCTTATCAGGCAGCCTGTCTTCTGCTGCGCTCAGTGTGGTGCGTCACCATTATTTGCTCTGTGTGTAATAAATGGGCAATTGCAGCATTGGAACAATGAAGACAGGATGTTTCTTAGGGTTTTATTTACACTGCAGGCAATTAAGTCTAATTCAGATGGAGTTAAATTCAGCGTGGTGAATCAGCCCGGCTAGGTGGCCAATGTTACAGGCGAAGGCTGAGTAATAAGCGCAACGATTAAAGAAAGGAGGCAAAGCCAATGTTGTTGTAGACCTGGAATGATGATAATGTTGGAAACAAATCAATCCATCAATCTGTGTTAGTGAGTCCTTGGGAAGAGAGTGTTCTGTTTGAATCCGAGGCCAGAGGCTATTTGTTCTGCTGCACTCTTCCACTTTTCTAAAGTGGGACAAGTATTGAACGTCTGAATTTCAATCAGTGGCTCCTATTGATCGTCTGGCCGCCGGCACTCATGATCAGTTAGAGTTTGACTCCCTGCAGGCAAGTTGCATTACGCGCCGATGACTCTGTGCCGTTTGTGACACAGTCTGCATTTAAATTCTGCAGCGGCAAAAAAGAACTGGCCGACATTTCTTCCCTCTGCACTGCTTTGTTCTGTCTTTGTTTCCCGGGATTAGTCTGCACGCTGCCCGACGTCACTCGAATGCGACGGTAAACACCGGCAGCGGCTGTGAAGTGCTCTCGGCAGATCTCATTACAAGTTGTAACAGACACCTCCTCTGGAAACAGCCCCACCCCTGGTAACCCAGCACAAGGCCGGCAGCTCGTCTGTGTGTAGTGGAGAGCCCTTGGCAGAGCGGCGGGGCAGCCGAGTGGTTTGAGCCGGGTGAAGTGCTGGCAGGTGCTGCAGCTGGTGGTCGGTAAAACAGCAGCACTGCAGCTTGTTTGAGCTCTGCAGAGATCAGATATGTGAGGATGTCCTCCTGAAGCGTTCCCATGCTCCTCCTCTTCTTCTTTTTCGTTTCTTTCTGACAGTGCAGTGAACCGTTTCCTCCTTTTCTCGCCCGTCGTAATTACAACCTCCGTGACCTCGTCCACTGCTCCGGCCCAGAACCACCAGAGAAGAAACACAGATGCCCACAAGATTTTTCTTTGCCCTGCACAAAATATAGTTTCCATTTCAAGCCAAATGTTATGCTACTCATGTTTCTGCTGTCCATCATATTACCAGGTCTTACTTGGGTAAAGCTGCGCCCCTGTGGCAAAGTCTGCATCCACTGTTGGTTACGGGTGTAAATCCAAAGTTTCATCACAATGCAATACTCTCTCGATGATTTGTTCAATTATTCTGCGATAATCCGATCATCATATAACCAGTTAACACTTACAGTTACATTTTCATTCACTCACAAAAAGCAAGCTGATTAATTACTGCAGCACCACCATAATGCAATCAGTCACCTGTGGAGCTCCATCAGACACTTCCTGCAGCATCTCATCTTTATATTAATCTAGATTATCATTTAAACAATTGCTAATTAAAGGCCTTTTGTTGTGTGAAGTAGCGCCGCTGCTCGTTTTCTCTGCACCGTGAACATTGATGTTCACATACTTGTACAACATGTTCCTGGAGGATTCCTCTCCGACCATGTAAGGGATCAAATAAAACACAGAAGTAGAGCTTCTGAATTTGCATGATTTGATGTGAACAAACATGGCGACACTCGAGGAAGCTGATCTAATGTTAATTCTCAGATCACAGTGCCGTAAAAAGGCGAAAGGTCATTGAAAACATTGCTTAGCCAGCTCAGGAAAAACAGGCCATCAGGATCGTCCACACTCCGATTTTCCATAATTTTCCGCCGTGCACAGATTGGTTTCTGTGTCTCTAACTGGTTTTGGATCAACAGGTGTAAAACCAGCCTGTTGATGTTAAGTGCACATATTTTAAGTTTAGCTTTTATGCAAAAGCAGCCATGCTCAGAGTTGAACTCAAGTGTATTTGAAGCATTTTAAACATTTAATAGTAATTTCTTGCAGCGTGATCAGTGTGTAAATCCACTCAGTGTGTTAGTGATGATTTTCTTGAACGCTCTTCCCTGAATGGATGTTTCAGGTCAAGGTCAGAGGAAGTCAAGTGGCGCCTTGAGCTTGAAGTTGTGAACAAGGTTTCAGTGTATTCATGTTATATTACCTCCATTAATTCGGATGCTCGTCTCTCCTGGAAGCGGCTTTCGTGTGACGTTTATCTGCTGAACTGAGACTGTTACCGCTTCTCTGTTCGACTCGCATGTGGAACCGATGATCAGGAAGCTTCATTTTTGTGTGTTTGGATCCCACGTACAAACAACTCTGTGGCCAAAACAGCAAAAGGCTGCAGCCCCTCCTCGCAGTCTTGTGTATTAAAGTAAAGAAAAGGGTTAAAGTAAAAAAAAACAGATTGATATTGCTTTTCTATTTTGAAAGCAGAATATGAAACTAAAGGAAGAAGAAGTGAGAAAACACTATCAGATTTGAAAGGTCAAACATGTTCATGGTGTCATTTGTTTTACACAGCTGTGGAGTTCTACAGTGTACATATAGTATAAGTACATTTACTCAAGTATACTTTTCTTGAGTATTTCCATTTTATGCTGCATACTTTTTTTAGAAGCCAATATTGATCAAGAGTCAGGATGTAAAACATAGAAGTGATACAGAAAAATTTGAATTGTTTTGATGATATATATCATCATATCGCCCAGCCCAAGCTCTGTTACATTAATTTAGACGACATAATAGCGTTTCACGATATCTAGCTACACGATTTAATTACAATATGATTTCATTGAAAGACGATAAATTATCATATTGAATATTGCCCAGTCCTATTTTGGATGTGTTAATTACTCCATAATGCACTCTGAGGTGTCCAGTTATAAAAAAAATAATGAATAATGGATACGTTTTTGTTGTTTCAGCGACTTGCAGTCTAGCGATTTATAGTAAGTTCTAGGTGTCGTTTCTTTTACCATGACACAAAGTGTGTTTGTGAACAGTAAACCTCCGGCTTGTTGTATAGAAATGTTGCCTGTACAGTACGTACAATGGCATTAAGAGGACACATACAGTACAGGCGACGTGTCAATGTGTTGAAAGCGTCCTTTGTTGGAGAGCAGCGTGGCTCCTCCCAGCTCAGCATTTCTCTGAGTCAGGTGACGGTCAGCAGAGAAAAACGCTGCTCCGGCACAAAGCGGCTCCACGGCCGGGGCCGCACACTTCCCATCACACGACCGCTGCGGGCAAACCGAGCTGGAGCTGACTCATGACTAGCGTGTTATGACTCGGGTGAATAGGCCACTGTACTTCCCATCACACTGTTTAGATTGGCATCTGACTGTTGTCAGAGAGCACCAGAGCTCCGGCATGACTCAGGAATTATGGTGCGCTGAGTCGCTGTGATAACAACTTTATTCCTGTTGAGTGAAAAATAAAATCCTCTCTGGCCCTCTGTCCATTTCAAATATATATTCTATTAAAAAATCTTTGAGTTTGCTGTGATAATACTCTAAAAAACATACTTTCTTTAGTATTTACTTCATAAAATATCAACATTTGCTGCCAAAAATGTACCCGGGGCTGATAATATCTAAGTAAAACTTTAATTTGACTCTTTAGCTGCATGCACACAGTCCTCCGTGTTTGTTTAGGTACCATAAAACCGAGCAGTTTGACACATCCAGTGCAGAGAACAGTGTTCTTTGTGCGGCGGGACAGTCTTGCTCTGAGCCGCTGAAGCGGGCAGACACATGCTCACACTGGGCCTTTGAACTACTTGTTGCTCAGCATGCGGCTCTATTTGAATAGCATCTGCAGGTGGATTTGCATCCAATTTGTGTCCTATGAGATCATCGCAAGAGCTTCATCTTCTTATCGTCATCCTCAGTTAGACATGTGTCAGCACATATTTGTTTTTGTTCTCACCAAATATGGAAGCGAAGTAACCTCACTGAGGCTGACGTGTTTCTGTGTGGGCCGGGAGTCCTTGATAGTAGATGTGAGAAAGATGAAATAAGGTTTGGGTGAATGGGTGCCGTTAAGTGCTTTGTTTACAGTGATGAAAAACTCATCAGATACTTGAAGTTAATATAATAAATAAGTCTTGAATACTGAAGTAGAACCATTAAATTGACTTCATAATTACTAAAAGAATGTTACTTTAATAAGTATTGTTGGATTATTATCATTGATGCATGTTAATGTTTTAGCAGGTTGAGTGGAGCAAATATTAACTACCTTTCTATTATATGAGCGCCATCACGGTTCATGTATCCGTGCAGATCTTTGGTGGTACAGGAGTCACAGCTCAGTGCACACAGTCACACCCAGATTAGACTGATGCATGTAATGTGGAAGCAGAGTTCACCAGTGCACGTTCTTCATTTAAACCTTCAGCTGTATTCTGTTTGTTGCTAAGCTGAGCTCAGCCTGCCGACTGCTGTGTTAGTCAGAGAAAGTGTGATGAGCACAAAGGAAACATGCATCGACAGCATCACCCAGATGTGCTGAGCACTGCGATGATAAATGTTTGTAGCCTTGGATGTCTAAATATAGCCGAGGTGGAACTAATAGAAACACTCCTCATAATTCAAACGTTTTATTATGTATTGTTCTGTTTTTTTATGTTAAATTTCATCGTATAAAAGCCTGTTGTGACTCGTTACCTTTTGGGGAATTTGTTGTTCAGTGTTCGTGCCGTGTATTACAGAAGTGTTTTGAATGTTCCTTATTTTTAACATAAAAATAGTTGATCGAAGTTGTTAGTGGGCGAAATGTTCCCTCAGTCCCCAGCAACAGGAATTTTTTACACTATTGTCTGTTCACATTTGTTTTTTTCCTGCTGTACCGAACTCACACTGAACTGTAGCTTTACTTTATATACAGGGCTAAATCTATAATAACAAGTCCTATTTTTTAAGTTGATCATACTGTTTGTTTTGCATGTAAAATTTTAATCTGCAAACTCACATGTAAGTATGCAAAAATGTCAGATAATTGCGCAGTAAAAAGTAGAGCCTGACGGATATATTGGTCGGCAGATATTATTGGCTGATATAGGCCCATCAAATGCATTTACACAATATATAATACAGAAAATGTTGCTTGTGTGATTTAGGAATTGTGTAAGCTATTAATTTTTTCTGTATATTTATATATTATATATATTATATATATTATATACATGTATAATATATTTCCCTATAAAACGTATTAGAAAACTATATTTGCAGTATTTAAATAAATGTATTTATTGACATCCATGGCTGAAAACTCCACTGTCACATCATTTGAAAACATCTTTTATCTAACAGCAGTTTAAAGATGAACTTGAACTAAAAATCCTCCAGTTCAACCAAACCATCATCTAAAAGCCGTTTGCTTTGAGGTCCAGATGAACTTTCACTGTCACAGACGTTTTCGTGGTTGTAAACTTGTGTTGCGTGTGATGTGTCTGTGTGAGTGTGTGTATGACCGTGCATGTGTGTGTGATCGTGCATGTGTGAGGCTGACGTGTTGGATCCCGGCGCGGGCTCGGGGAGCCATGGATCGTGGGTTTTTAAGAGCCTCGTCGCAGCCAAGCTGTTTGTTTGTGGGTCTCCGGGCTTCAGTGGTTGTCATAGCAACCGCCCAGAGTTGTGTGCTCTGCGGCATTTTCACAGACGAGCCGCTCTTTGTTAAATGAACTCGCCTGAGGAAAGAGCTACTACCACTCTCTGACTTCTCATTGTGACACACACACACACACACACACACACACACATGAATATGCATCAAGGCCACAAGAGAGTAAATATCAGTGCACTGGTCACAATGGCTGCTATTCTCTGTCAATCTGCACTTTCTGGCAGTCTCGCTCCGCAGTTCGAGCGCGTGCTGACGGAGCAGAGTGTGTGTGCACGCACGTGTGCACGTCCTGTATATTTGCTGCATGTATGCATTTCCTCCCAGCAGACAGTCTGTGTGTGTGTGTGTCTCGGTGTTAGCATATTTTCTCGTTCACGCTCTGGGGTGCATCTGCTGCCACACATTCACCCTTGTGCATGTGTGTGTGTGTGTGCGCGCTGAAGCAGCAGCAGCAGCAGCAGCCAGCTAGATAAGTGTAATGGGACGACTGTGCTGAGTCGGCAGTTTGCAGTAACAGCCTGTTTGAGTGCCTGGTTGGTCGGATGCTGCACCTGAGAGACTGTCGCACTCCATCATGGCTGCAGGCTGCAGGAGAGAACGCTTCCTCTCCTCTGGTGGGCCGGAGAGTCCCTGCTGTGGCACGGTGTGTGTGTGTGTGTGTGTGTGTGTGTGTGTGTGTGTGTGTGGTTTGAAATGAGACAAGGGCAACATGGCACTGAAATAAAAGAAATGTCAACAGCTTCATTAATCTACCAATAGTTCTTTTATCCGTGCTCTGTTACTGTAAATCAAATGGAAAATTCAAGATATTTTCTCCCCATTTTGATTATTTGTCCAATCTGTGACATGGAAGCAACATGGAGGGGAACTCAAACGAGGCAACTGAGCAACTTGAGTGTGTACCTTAAGAAAAATACCAAGTCTGACACTTTTTGGCTTCAAGGAATGAAAGTCAATTGTAAACACTGCAGAAAAACTTTTATACTGTTCTAGAAAAGTTGATTTCTACGATTTCTTTCTTAATTTCTCTAAAATCACAAAGATATGCACTCTTTCATGAGAAAAATATCCCAGCCTTAACACTTGAGTCCATGTCTGTGAACTATGAGGGCAAAAAACATGTAGAAAAGTTGTTGTAGATGGTCGAGCTGAAAAAAGGAATCGGATCTTGATTTTGATCAGAAAACATCCCCTTCATCTACACTATATTTCGCCATAGTTCATTGGGCATGTTTTGTAAAGTTGAAAAGAAATAAAATGTGGTGATAAAATTTATGTAAGGTAAAAGATAACTCAGCAACTCTTGGGGAGAAAATGGAAGAAGTCAGAGAACCACTGGACCGAGATTAAACTGGCAAGTGTCAGATCCACAAACCAGACCAGCTGCAGTGAGCAAGTCCTCCCGCTGCACATCATCCTCTACACACACACACACACACACCACATCTGCCTGTGAGCCTCAGCGTGTTTGTTGTGTGTTTGTTGTGTGTCTGTAGTCTCTGGTGAGCTTTAGAGGAAGGAGACAGAGCAGGATGAACGTTGACCTTTGACCCTTTCATCTCACTCCCCCTTGCTAGTGTGTGAGCCCTCGGCCTCCTGCCCTTCCACTGAGAGTTGCCTTCATCTCTGCAGCAGGTTGTGGAGGCAGAAAGGTCGCCTGGTTCCTGTCGGTGACTCACTGTGAGCAGGATGGATGGAGCAGTGGTGTGTCCTGCTGTTTGTGCTTGAGGTGTAAATGTTTGGGGGCCTCTGTGGGCGTCAGTCGATCTCTTTCTGTTTGTTTGTTTGTTGTTTCTGTCTCAGGATCAAAAGTTTTCAATGACATCTTAAAGCACCAGTGAAATAAAGAGGCAGATTTGTCCCGTTGCCGCCTGTCTCATGACTGACTGCAGCCTTGTGGAGCGCTGTGACTCCTGCAGGAGAGCGTTGGCTGGTTCTCTGTTCAGCTCCAAAGTCCAGTCCAGTTTGCAATCAGTTAGTGGATCAAATTCTTTTCTCACAAAATTGAGCTCCATTGAGGTCGTTTTTTTTTGTTTTGACCAAACTGAGGCAATCTTGTGTGTCTGAAACTCAAAGTTTAAGAATTTGGGAAATGACTCGGGGCCCATGTTAGTAACATCATTGACTTGGAGTTGTTGTGCCAAACCATAACCATAGTCAAGAATGAACTTTCATACTTGATAGGGTTGTCATTCAGGGACATACAACTTTTCACTTTCCTGCTAAGAGTCAGATAGAAAGCCAGTTAGCCTAGCTTAGCATAGAATCTGAAAACAGGGTTCACGGCTCACCTGGCTCTGTCCAAAACTCACAAAATTAACCTGCCAATACCTCGAAATCACAAAACTGTTATTTTATGAGGGTTCTATGCCGGATTATATACTGAGCCAAGATAACTAGCCACTGGCTCTAACTTCATATTTAGTGTACATGAGTATGTGCGTTTCCAAAAACATGTTGAACTATTCCTTTAACTATACTGCTAACTGTCTAATGACAAACAAGCACCAGTTTCAGCTTCTTTAATGTTGAGGTTTGTGGCTTTTCTGTGTTTTGTATTACTGTAAATGAAATATCTTTGATGGGTTCTTAAAAAAACAAAAACATGTAATATAAAGACATCACCTTGGGGAAGGAAATTTGAACACTAGTGGTTATATTTTCTCATATTTTAGTAAAACTAGGCCTGGATTTTTATTTGTGGAAAATGTGCAATTGAAAATGCAGTTATTACATAAATTGATTGCTTATTTGCCAATAACTAGTGTTTACTGCATAACATCCATTATACTGAGAGTGTAGTTTGTTTCAGTAACACTTGTGCTGTTATGTACTTATTGATCTCTACGTGATGTCAGTCAGAAATCCTTTCCCTCTGTCTGCATCATACAGTACATGTTCTGCTCTCCACCATCACTTCTCTCACACTTTGCATCATGCGTCCCTCCTCTCTCGCCTCCCACTCAACTGCTGAGAAGGAATTTGTGTTTGAGTCTCTCTGCGTGCCAGATGCATGGAGCCACGGCACAGCAGTGTGCAGAGCTCGGCCCGTCCTGCATCATGTTGCTCTGTCTACTGTACTTCCCTTCGCTCTCTTCTCCTCTTCTGTGCCTCCAAACCGAAGGCGTCAGAAAGCCGAATCCTGCTCTCCTCCCTCTGTCAGACGTTTTATTGTCAATTCTGATTCACCTCTCAATACTTTTTTGGATGACTTTGTTTTTATTTCAGGATGTAACTCGTATCTGATATCTGTATCAGCTGACAGCGCTGTCAGAAATGCACACTCCATCACATATTTTTCCACCCCTGCACTTTTCGAGCTGGTTTGGAAGTTTTTGTTTATGTTTTGACCAAACTGAGGCATCTCCAAGACGACCGATAAAGTTATTCTGTAACTCTCAGTGAAGCTGCAGTAGGTGTTGAAGTTACAAGGTGAACTAAAGATTCACATATTGTCTTGGCAACACTGAAAAGAACTCCGGATTGCCTTGGAAAACAAGTGTGGACCGTGAATTGTCCTTTTGATTAGAAAACATCATGAACACGCAGGTGTAAAGCGGATGGTTTTTCTTTTGTTTTGTGTGAGTTCTGCTACTGTGTCAATTAATTATCTTTTAGGTTCCAGCAAAGGAGAGTTAAAGTTAACCCTAACCTTTGAAGATGGACAGTGTTTGGCTCCCGTCCACATCGCCTGTGTGAAAATGTTTGAAGCTTAGCTCCTGGTAATTTTAACGATTCAGCTCAGCTAATAAGCTTTGATGGCAGTCCCCATTTATGATCATTCTGCTACTTATTAGTTTCAAGGTCAGCACTGTCAGGACAGATGCAAATTCCTGCTTTTA
Source organism: Serranus cabrilla (assembly GCA_903364295.1). NCBI lineage: Eukaryota > Metazoa > Chordata > Actinopteri > Perciformes > Serranidae > Serranus > Serranus cabrilla. Next base: position 433,951 of record CAFUXE010000139.1, on the reverse strand, counting down.
CTAAAGTCACATTAGTTGCAAAAGATTTCTGCAAATTGATTTTTCACAATGAGATCAAAGCCACTTTATTCAAATTGATTGATTTGGCCACAAAATAAGAGATTGTATGATATCTTATGAAATATGGTCGTTCTATGTGACTTAAGAGTAAAACAGATTTAATGGTCAAAATTTTCCTTTTGATATACATTCATATCATATTTTGATAAAGATATAATCACATAAGAGCATGTTTTCTGCTAATTCAATAAATAAACAGCCTGTTTTTATATTCTCCATGTTAGCAAACCGCTCCGCTACGGTTGGCTTCAGTTTTGCTCTCACTACTAAGGATCTGGACGTACAGCATCGTCCAAATTGTGTAAATACATTCATGCAGGAAAAAATATTTACCAAAGACATTTTATGTTGTTTTGCTGATATATATCTTCATATTGCCTGTAAAGCCACGGACTTTATCGCTCTTTATACTACCTGACATACTATCACCTGACTTCCTCCTTTGCTCGTCGCAATTATGTGTTGTTATAACATATTATAACCTGCACCTCCAGACATTGAGAGCAGCCTGTAATGCTGAATGCTTTAAACATGTTAGTACATAAATACAACACAGCGCTTCAGTGTGTCTGTCTGGGCCTCGTCTGTCCCACCAGGGTGCCATTTTAAACGTAAGCGTGCTCTCAGTGAACTCCTGGTTAAACACGATGCCCATCCATCACACATCAGGAAATCTTCTGGGAGTCTGAGAGCGAGGAAGGTGCTGTAGCTGTTAGCAGCTCTGTTTTCCTGGCACCAGAAACTCTTTCCACCAGCACTTTTCTGGCCCCCGCGAGCCCGAGTGAGACGAAGGCAGCAGAAATAGACTTAACAGGCGAGAAACTACACTTTCACCTCCCCGGGTTTCTCAGAGGCCCATTTCCCCCCAACTCATCCAGACAGTTTCACTCTTGCTCGAGCTGTGGGTGGCGTTACAGTTTAATGCTGTGGATTTGATTCTGAGGAGAAATGTTTTTTTCCCCTTTCGACCTCCTCTTGGTTTCTTTCTCCTGTTTTATTGAACTTTCTGGAGGAGACGCTGGAAAGATATTTTCAAGACATTTTTCTTGCAATTTATCTGCCTGTTCCTGGGGTTTCATCGGGACATGAGAGGCCCTCTGGTACCCTGAGCTGGAGACTCAGGCTTGAGAAACTGGCCCTGTGTTGAAAACCGCCTTCCTGTGTCGGACGCGCTGCCAGCAGTATCTGCCTTTCCTCCCTCCCTCAGACTTGTCTGCCTGCCCGTGTGTTCGGATATGGCAGGGGCTCGCACTCATGAGCTGGCTTGTTTCTGTAAAAGGATTGTACTAATATGGACCTGGCAGAGAAGCAGGAAATATTTTCCTAACTGAGGTTGATTAATGGAGTGGGGAGTGGACGGCGGGGGGAGGCTTGGAGCTGAGTGAGAGGTGGGGAGAGGAACAGGAGAGAGAAAAGTATATGTGACGGGTTTAAGGCTCCTTTTATGTCATGACGCTGGTTTTTATCATCAGAACCGATTGAGATTATGTGCTGCAGCACAGGCACAGGAAGTTGAAGCTTTTTTAGTTCATTTTAAAGATGATTTATGTCATTATTGGTTGATTACTTGAATATTTCATAAACAGAAAATCAAGCAAAACAATTTAAGGGCCACTTCCAAGTTTTTCCTGAGGTTCCAAACGTATGATGAAGTGTCATGATTATGGATCCGTTGACTATCAGCATAAGGTTGCACTGGAATCACATCATCACATATTTGATGAAGCTTGACTTGAAACGAGACCTTCCCAAAAGCTTAACTTTCTTGCTGAGAGTTAGAGAGATAGAAAGCCAGTTGGCCTAGCTTAGCATAAAGTCTGAAAAAGGGGTAAAACGGCTAGTCTGGCTCTGTAAACCTCATCATGCCGCACATGGATGCGAACTCTCACTAGTCTGCCTTAAAGCGTCTAGTCGTGTTTTTCAGTGCTCTTGCAGATTGTAAATAAAGTTAATAAACAGTTTATTAGGCTACGGTTTTGCTAGCTTGTCCACAAGTTGGTTAGTTTGTCGGAGAGCATCCGAAGCATCACTTCAACTAAATGAAGTGACAATAATCTGTAAGAAATAAGCGGTATCAGTCATCAGTCGAAAAAATGTGTTCATAAACATCATTGTTGAAAGCACATGGGTTTACCCTTCAGGTAGGTTGTTTGCTGCGTACAGTGGTTGCCATGGGAAATGACGCTAACTGGCAGCTTTCCCTGAAGTTGATGCGGAGCAGATTCCTGCGGCTCTTGACCCCTGTTGTTTTTACAGCCCGCCTCAGTTCTGGGAGGCTGAGATGAGAGAGAAAGAGAGGAGGCAGACGAGAGCAGAGGAAGGGAGAGGGGCTCTCAAAATTTACGACCCTCCAGTTCCCCCGGCAGACACAGGCAGTCAGTCGTGCTTTCACTTTGCTCCGTGACACGACACGCTGCACTGGAGCTGAAACAGACTGTGTTTAAACCACAATAATGAGAGTTATTTTCACTGGCACGTTGTTGATGAGCAGGAATTGGTCTCCGGGACGTTGGAGCAGACATTTGAACAGCTTACAGAGATTCACAGCACATACGGCTCCGAGACAAATTGTACAAGGACACCAAGATCACACACAGAGTGGACAGGGATCATACGACACTGCAAAGCACCATATTTATACTACAAACAGTCCGTGAGACGCTCTGATGCTTCAGGCAATAATGCCTCTTGAAACACTTATACACTGTGAAACAGCTGTTTGTGATGTGCATCACATCCTGGGCTTAATTTGGCTGTTTTGTTGTTGGTTTGTTTGAGATAAACTCAATGCAACGCAGTTAGAATGGAGGTATTTTGTTTCCCCCACATTTTGCATTAATCTGAAACAATTATATAAAGAGAAATCTACTGTAAAAGAGGGAGAGACACAGATTTCTCCACCAGACTACAGTGCAGTGAAGCTTCCTGACAACTGGAGAAACTTTCACTTGTTCCCTAACGATCTGCCAATGAATCCCGTTTTTTCCCAGGTTTCTCCTCCCATTTTGTTATTTTTCCCAGGAAGCTCCCATAAATTGCAAGGCCCTCTAACTAACGGTTTGGTTTGTAGTTATACCTATTAGTGAGGTGGTTGTTACCTTTCTTGTAGTGTTGCTCTGCTGTTTTTATGGCGTGAAGAATGACGTGGTGTGTTTATTATTGGGCATCTCTATAATCATACTTTATACTTTATACCTGGTTTAAAAAAAGTTTAAAAGCTTACATTTTGATGGTATATGAGGGAAATTGGGAGGTTCAAATTGGTATGTTGTAAGAACTACTGTGCATAAACACAATACCCAAATCATATTATGCCCGGATTTGCCCCGAAACAATCCCTCGGATCACCGCCTTCAGATCTCACTGTTGATATTGTTCTCTCCAGTATGATCAGCACAGGAATGCAACAGGTCCATACCAGTTCTCAGATCTGGAGCTTGTCAAAAGTCATTCCAGGACTTTGAGGAAATTCCAGAAAGGTTACAGAAGCAGAAAAATCCGGCTGAGCAAAAGTAGAACAAAAATAAGTAATTTGCAGTTCATAATAAAGTCACAGCGTGAACAGAATGATCATATGTTATCAGGTGATACTGTAAGTGTCTGAGGATGAAGCTTCACTAGTGGGACGTTATAATGACTCTGTTCATCCTGACTATAAATACTTCTGCACAGGGGAAACCTGACGCCAGCAGTTTGATTGGAGCGATAGCAACCAATGACAACAAGACTCTTAGGGGGCATTTTTCTCTCCTTCAGAGTTACAGAAAGAGTCCTGTAGAAATAAATGCTCATTGTTGTTGTCACAATCTATCCTAAACTACTCTGTAACCACAGTAGCCACTACCTGCTGCAGGTAATTGATATTTCTTTAGGTGTTGCCCAACTTAGTTACTGTTGCTTTGCTTTCCACTGCAGTCTGGTACCACACACATGCATTTTATAGTATAAATGTTCAAAAATATTTTGAAATCTGGGACTTCAAATCTTACTATAGACAGTTGTGGACATAATCATCTCATTTCTAGTTGATTGACTATAATTATAGCTCTCCCTGGCATGCAAACTAACCTTTTCTCAATGAGTTGGTGAAAATGCTTCCTACAGCTGATTTTATAAATACATTTTAATTAATAATTATTATAAGTATTGTTTCCAGCAAAGTTGTTTTAAGACAGGACGCCCGAAAAATGGTCTTAAATATAGATTTTTAAGACGACTTGATATGCTAAAAGATTAGCACACTAAAGCTAACCAGTCAGTGATCCCTGCAGAAAGAATAAGAGACTTTTTTTGCCTACTATGTTTTCACATTTAACCTTGATGAGGAGTAACCAATGTGTTTGGCAAATGTAACGCTTCCCCCAAAACCTACCTAAAACTCTTATTTGTGACATTCGACTGATCACAGGTTTTCCCTTTAAAGCAGTAATCTGCCGCTGCAACCAGTGGACCGGTAACTCCGTGTCGTGACCTGCCAAGAGCCCCAGAACACCTGAAGGGCCTGGGAGTGTTGACCAAAACACAGCCAGCGGGTCATGTGACAGCGCAGGTGGCTGCCAGCCTGCACTGAGCGCTGCTGCTGCCAAACTCCACAGTGACCCAGAGAGTTAGAGGAGCTGCAGGAGGGCCAGCTAATTCTTGTCAGGAGGAGGCCTGTCGCCAAACTTACCCTCCTTCCAACACATTTAACAAGCTAACATTCCTTCTGTGAACTTTTAGTCGTTTTCACAACTGTGCTCTTTATGGGTTGACTCAAAGCCTTTTGACATTTTCAGCTGTCTGGTCCTGTTAAAGCTACACTAAGCAGGAGTTTGAAGTAAAAATGCTCCCATTATCTACTTAAAACACTTGTCTCATTCTCCATGAAATTATGGTATTTGGAGGTCTCTTTCTCTTTGCTTTTCTTTGGCTGTGTGCTGATTACACATTGGTACCATTGGGATCAGCATGTTAAAGGTTTTAGTTAGCACTCGCTTCCTTATGGAGCTGCAAATTTGCAGAATTCCTGAACAGCACGAGTTTCCTTTCTGTCATTTTTTTAAGGTTTTTGTGTTTAGTTAGGTGGTGGGAAAGTGAACTATAAAAGGGAAGAGAAAGAAAAAGGGGCTGACACTTATCAAAAATTACATCCTGGGCTAAAAAACATTGTGAGAACCTGCACCCGCAGAGCCTGCAAACACCCAAACCTTAACACTTTGATTAAATGATACAGTATTCACATTAGCTGCTGACACCACAGCCCTGCTTCGACAGTTTAAAATCCTTGGCAAGCCTCTAAAGGGAGAATCGATTCGGATTAATTGAAATATCTTAGTTTCTTTTGCAGCTGGGCTTAAATCATGGCTAACTTTAGAGGAATACAGTGTCTTCTGAGGGCGTGTGTCTGCCAGTGGCACATAAATCTTCAGCGCTGGTCTTTTTCTGTCAGTTCTACCCTCGGAGATAAAACACCATATAATCTGCCCTGCTCCCTCCACATCTCCTACAGTGTCCTTTGGCCTTTTCATTGGTTGAAAACTCCACCACACGCTAGCAAACTCGCACACATCTGAAACCCGGCTCTCTGGTTTATTGATAGCTGTGTTAACCTCATACAACTCCATTTTAAGAGTGATCTCATCGCGGAAGTTCCACAAGTGCTCCAAACCAGCTCACCAGTGACTTTTAAGTGGCTTTTGTTCCCCGTCACTTGAAGGCAGGCCAGTGAAAGACAGTGCAGGCTTTCATAAAGGCTCTGGCTCTGCTCCTGCAGGTCCTCCTTCGGCTCTCTGGTGGAAACATGGTGCCTGGTGTTTCGGCCCTGGGTGTAATTAACCCGGGAACTCATAAAGAGGCGTTCACAGTGGGGTGCATGGCGGGCCCACTCCTCATTGCCAGCTCCTGTTGGGCGGCTGAGATCCAGTTCCAGATGTTTTCCGTTAGCATGTGTGCATGCCAGCAATGCCAGAGAATCCAAGGCCTGCTACACCTACTGTATACAGTATACAATGCTCCAGTGTGCTGCGGCTCCAAGGACATAAACTCGTTAGCATCACAGGGAAAAGGTTCCCATGAAAGGGTGAGACTGTGAATAAACCAACAGGAAGCACATTTATTAGTAAACAGGTCTGCTGCAGCTACAAATCATCGCACACTAAGCTGGAAGTGATTTAGTGTTTGGCTCATAGACACATTAAACACAGATTTTAGCTCTTAGCATAACCCTACAGATGGACTGAAATATCTCAGTATGTAATGGATGGATTGCCTTTAAATTTCATACAAACATTCATAGGATGAATCCAACTGACACTGTTGATCCCCTCACTTTTCCCCTTGTGACATATTTGTGGTTTCAAGTGAAATATCTATAACTATAAGATGGATTGCAATGACATTTGCTGCACAATTCATGTAAAACTACCAATTTCCCTCAGCCCAAATTGTTCGCTCCTTGCAGTGTAAGACTAGAAAATGCAGTTAATTTATCATTAAATATGCAAACATTTAGCCCATTACTATGCAAATGGATTAATAACTACATACAGTAGCAATGAAATAGTTAATAATTACTATGATGTTAGCTTTGCTGGTTTTAATGCTTTGGACTTGTGCCATTATCAACATTGTAAAATAGTGTAAATGTAATAACTGTGCAGTAAAGAGACTCAAGAGTCTCTGGTGGCATCACAATCAAAGTTGCTTACTCAGCAAACACACGTGTGACTCATGTGGATTCACGGCCTGCCGACCGCTGCAGACACACACACACAGTGTGTCATTATATGTCAGAAAATGCACCGACTGATGATTTCTTTCTCCCTCTCCTTCGTCTCTGTAGACATTTACAGCTTGGTGTAACTCTCACCTGAGGAAAGCAGGGACGCAGATCGAGAACATCGAGGAGGACTTCCGGGATGGACTGAAACTCATGCTGCTGCTGGAGGTCATCTCAGGTAAAACAGCGTTTTACTTAACAGGATTACCTGAATGAAAGCAGCGTGCATGGACAGACCTGCCACATGCTGGGTCTGGATATCAGGAGCTGCCTTAAAGGAATAGTTTGACATTTGACAGAAAAGGTTAGCTCCACTCTGTGTGTTTCCATTTAAATAACATTTTTTAAAAATATTTCCTAGTGAAGCGGCACATGACGTGTGCAGGCGACGAGTAACAACAGTGACTGGAAAAAAATCGTTGCAGTCAATTTGACAAGTCGTCCCAAATTAAATTTGTTTGGAGAAATTATTGTTCACATTATTATTTTTTAATTTATTGTATCAAAAAATACTAAATCAAGAAAAAAAGGAGGATCTATTTTAACATGTATTTTGCATGAAAGTATTGAAAACTGATTTTTATTTACCATGTCTTTAAATATGATCAATATTAAGATTATCATCTTACTCTCAGCAACACCATGAATAAGCATATTTCACAGAATGTCAAAGTTTTCCTTTAAAACACCAAGAAATATTGCATAATGTTGAAAAACCTTTATGTTGTAAGGGAAACTAGAGTATATGCTGCAAACTTATATGTTCGGCCTCGGCACCTTTTTTCTTCTATTTTTATGTTTTGTTCCAGAACAAAATGTCAGTAGACACACCCGTCATCCTCTGTCTGTCTGTCTGTCTTCTTTTCCGGCTCTAGGCGAACGTTTGCCCAAACCAGAGAGAGGCAAGATGAGAGTCCACAAGATCTCCAACGTTAACAAAGCACTCGACTTCATCGCCGGCAAAGGAGTGAAACTGGTGTCTATCGGAGCAGAGGGTGAGTGAAGTCACTGTCTCATAACGATGTTTCATAGCACAAAAAAACTTAACTTAAGATTTTCCTTAAAGTCTTTTCCTTAAGGTTTTCCCTAAAATGTGTACCCAACACTATCTTGGACTTATACTTAAGGAATCCTTTCAATTTAGTTAAACCATCACACAAACTTGCAGCCAAAGTAAGAAAAAAACAGTCAGGATAATTCATAGACTCCCTTAACAGCAACATGGTGAAGTTTATGACCATAAATGATGAAATAAACGGTTCTGCAACCATGAGAAAGCAATGGATAAGCTTAATGATGAGTAATTGATTTTACTGATTTTGAACCATATATTTGACCACCAATCAATGAATTATTCATCCGAGTTGGGTCACACACTTGGATCACTCTTCCAGTTAATGATGCTCTACGGTTTATGCCTCAGGATCCTTGTAGTCAGTTAATAGTTGAGGTAATTAATGTTAACAGGTCAGCGGTGTGCAGCGGCCTTCATCGAGTTTCTAACGCCCTAACCTGCCTGAACACTTCTTAAATCAGGGGTCAATAAACTTTGGCATGGTTGCCCGGTTGGTACGAACTTTGCATATTTGTTAATTTTATTCCTGATGAAAAAGATTGCTGGGAGGTTGGTAGGGTTAAGTTTCAACTCTGAAATTATGTTTTCAGAACTTTCAGAAGAACCAGATGGACTCTGGTGTCTAAGATGAACCTAATGTTAACTTTAATGTTGATATGCCACACTAATCAACAAGAAAATGTAAAAAATGACACTCAATATCACAAAGGTTGCAGACCCTTGTCTTCAATTTTTCCAGCTGTTACTATCTTAAGGTAACAGATGAGGCGATAAAGGTTATCAGGAATATAAAAAAACAAGAAAACAATCCGTCTCAAATGTAGAATTTTACTGCTGCACAATCTCCTCCAAAGCAGTAAATACCTTAATGTTTCTCATACTCTGAGGGACACTTGTAAAGGATTTGGTGCAGCACTGTTCAGGAGAAATGAAGCACATATTGTGACACTTTTTGTGCAACTGTCCACTTTGATATTCCACAAAGTCACCTGACTGAAAGTGTGTCAATATCTCAGATTGTCATCAGTTGATGTTAATGAGTCCGTCAGCCACATCAGCAGCGAGCACACTGCCGCTTATTCAGTAAATAGTCTGTATAAAGTAGTCTCAGGCCCTCTCTCTTGTTACCATGGCAGTGCCGCTGGCTGCTGAGGGGTTTAATGAGATCCTTATTCCAGAGCGTTCCGGCGGAGGTTGTGCTTTGCAGTGCATTTTCTGAGAGTCGATCTACGGATCAGCAATCCCCTCAGGGGCTGAGGCTGCTCATTGTTCAGCACAAATAACTCGGGGATGTCCGTCCTCCTCCCATCAGAGAGTAAACAACTCTTTAGCAGAGTAAACACTCTCCGAATACAAACTACAAACTATGTCCATTAAAAAATACTTGAAGGGTCCTAAAGGGTCAGGTCAACCAATCTAGATTTTTTTTCATCCTCGTGGTATCTAACCATGCAACCATGTGTGTCTCAACTCAGTGTAAAGGAGAGCAAACGTTTCACTGTGTTAAGTGCTGAAATACGATATATTTGAAAACTCAACAGGAACTGGTCTTTCCAGAAACAAAGTCCTGTTTACCATGAATTATTCACAAACTGTACTTACAAAACTCCTGCAGGAATTGTTTTCGAATGATGTTCCCATAAAACTTCAGAAATGTTCCCATAAAAACTTGAGAAATGATATTTTTTTTAAAGCTCTCTTGTTTTCGCTTGTATTGGGATGGAAAACAGGGATTTAAGAAGCAGAAAACTGCAGCAAGTAAATAAATATAATAAAACTTTATGCATGGCCAGACACCGCTAGTAGGAAAGTAGAAAATTGTGTTATTTTGGTATTTTTGGTGAAGTGACCCTTTAAGGAATATTAACTCTTGTAAATTAGTCAAATCCAAGTTAAACACACAGAGGATCTGACTTTGTCACCACACACAGTTAACCTCTGGGCCTTTTCCTAACCCTGGTGTTCAACTTTTTGTTTCTTTCTATCCGAATCATGACACATTTAACAGAAACCCTCATATTGTACATGTTTTAATAATAAACCCTGAGCTGTGACTGAAAGGATGACTAGTGCATAATCGTGCTACATCTCCATGAAACATGGATCGATGAAATAATGATTGGAAGGGTTTGAATACCCGCGCTGCAAAAATCTCAATTTTATCAAGTCATTTCTTATCTCTTATTAGATTTTAAACTCTTGTAAAGTCTTATTTCCTTTAAACAAGTTGGCGAAATCTGATTTATTATTCTAACTAGTTTCAAATACAAGTCAAGCAAAGTACTTTCTAAAAGTCAATGTCAGCATCTTGTCTTAAAGAGATATTTCGGATGTTTTGAGGTGAGGTTGTATAAGGTTTTATATTTTATATTAATCATAGACTTTTAAAAGGGTTAGTTTAAATTGATCAAAGTCACACAATAAGACACATGAACTAACTGAACGAGGCAGCAGCTCACCAGCAGCTCCTGTGTGCTGTGAGCTGTAATTACTGAGAGTGGAGATAACGACTTCAGATCCCTGTTGGAAAAGGCTGTAGGTTCAGCTGTGAAAATATTCTAAATATAGCGTACACTTAAACTGATATTGATTTTTTTTTTAGGGGGCTAAAATGTATTGTGGTGCTCCTGCCTGCAGACATCTACTGTAGGTAAAACACTGACTATGGATACAATAAGTACCTCCTCCAAACTGTCCTTTACCATCTTCCATTCAATGAAAAAAGCTTATTTAAAGAGAACATGGATGTATATCTTAAAGCAAATGTTGTTTTATTATTGGCACTTAAAATAGAGATATCATATTGGCCAAATTAGAGAAAAATTGAGTCAAATTAAGGCAAACTGTTGCACTAGAATCAATAAAAATGACACGCTTTAGGACTCATATTAAGGATTATTTTGACTGACATTTGATCTTAAAATTGAAAATTATAACCCAAACAGACCAAAAAAAAACAAAATATTTGACCTGCTACCATAGAAGACAAAGAAACCAGCAGACATCCACACAGGGGAACCAGTGAATTGTTATTATTTACTTTTCTGCCGATGAACCATTCAGAAGAACTAATTGATGTAATCTCATTAGCAGATTTTCTTCACTTGTTTTAAGAAAACAAACTTTTTTGGCTCCAGAGTGACAGAAATTACTTGATAAAATGGATATTTTTCTGCGGTGCACCGAGGCCGGTATAAAAGCTCCTAAGCCAGACCAGCATTCCAGACAGATTAGCCGCCTGGAATCCCTCCTGGTGCAGCGGCCCTGCAGCCCAGCGCCCTGCTCGCTGGTTGAAGGGTCAGATCCATGCGACTCATCCGGGGGGTTTGTTGTGGGACGGAGGAGGCGGAGGAGGAGGAGGAGGGGGTTGCAGTTTCAAAGGGAATTAACAGGATTTGTGTCCCTCCCCCATGTTGATCAGTCATGTTCATTAGGACTAATCTCAGCATCTATCTGCATGTGTCCGCTCCGAACGACTGAGCGCGACTTTTTCCGCCTCCTAATTCGATCCGAGCCGTCTTTCACAGCGCGTTACACGTACAGACATCTGACTGACATCTCGCAGGCCAAGTTTGTCCGTCACAGCCGAGCGGCGGCGGAGCTCGTGCCCCGTGCCTTATTGGATTAGAGGGAGAAACAAATGATTATTGAAGGCGGGCAAACAGGGCGACCTGTGGAGCGGGATTTTCATTATCGACAGCACAGAGAGGACTGGACGGAGGCAGCTCATTCACATCCTCCAACCACAGCTGATGGACAGATTAACAAATCCAAGCTGAAATTATTGAACTTTAATCATCACACGGTTCATTCATAAAAGCTTAGTTCACTGTTCACTAGCTAATCTGAGCCTGTGTGGAAATTCATGAAGGATGACTGCAGGTTTTCATGCTGAATCCAGTGTCAATTAAAGGTGTTCAGAAACTCCTCACACAGATTTTAGATACATTATTCTATTTTTTTCAAAAGATGGTCTGTGGTCATTTGCAAAAGTTATTAGGTGGTCATTCATCCGGGCATAACGTATTTCCTTTGCACACTTTATCAACCGTTTATAATCTAGAAATTTACTCTACTGCTCATGTAGTAATCTCTATGGATAAACACTGAGTAAGCTCTGATCTTCAGGTCAAAAGACATCGATAAGGTGAAACTTGGCTATATTTAGTTGAACTTATTATTTTCTTTTGCTGTATCAGCATTTAAAAGGTCTAAATTTCAGTATGAAATCAGCTCATTGTAATGTAGTTCTTCCAATGCTTTTAAAACTTAGTAGACACCTAAAAAGACTTTGAATTTAAAGCTTTATCTGCTGTATTTTTGCTGTCCATTTACCCACTAAATGATATCGGCTCATATCGATCTCTGGCCCCTGAACCGAGCAGAATCAAAATGATGCACCGTCATGAGGAAACCCTTGATTTACATCTCATCCATCTTTATATTTATACAATCTAGGATTCAGCTCAGTTTTTAACCTGGACATCTTTACAGCTTTTTACCTAGAAATCACCCACTTATGATATCTTACTCAGCATGTTTGCCATATATGAACGTTAAGTGGCTTCTAAATTAGTAAAACTTGAAATGTAAACTGTATCGTTTTGCCCTTCTTTCAGAGATCGTAGATGGTAATGCTAAGATGACCCTGGGAATGATCTGGACCATAATCCTCCGCTTCGCCATCCAAGACATTTCTGTGGAAGGTACTTTGTGTGTGTGTGTGTGAACATTTCCACACGCTTCTTATTCATTCACTTTATGAAAGGAGCTCCTGCTCACTGTCTTCATTTGCAATTGAAAACACTTTTCATTGACACAGTGTGTCAGACCTTTGTCACGCATCTCAGCGAGCTTAAAATTAACTGCACAACATATAGACTCCAGCTAATGCTAATGTTCATTACAATATGAATAGTTTCGGCTCTTTTCTCCTGTGGAGGTGGCCGTGTTTATGTTATGGTCCTCTCCTTGGTTAACGTATATAATGCACTTACATTGTAATCCAATTTGAATGTCAGGAGTGATCAGCTCTGATTTGTCCAGCTTTAGATCCCACTGCAGCGTCTTTTAAACTATTTAATTTCACTGTTTGGGTACAACACAATGCACCGGACACCCCTCGGCCTCCACTGGAAACAAGAGAGCACGAAACACCCGAGCAATCACACATGCTTTCCATTCACTTCACCTCCACTTAATCCACCACTAAACAGGGATTAGTGGGGAGTTGGTCGGAGTAAAAGCCTGAGAGTTTCTCCAACTTCACAATGATCCCTTCTCCCCGACCGCAGAGACATCTGCCAAAGAGGGCCTCCTGTTGTGGTGCCAGAGGAAGACTGCACCCTACAAGAATGTCAACATCCAAAACTTTCACATCAGGTGAGAAACACAAAAAAGTTTCAACTCACGTGCCGAGATGCAGTTACAGTTAATCAGATGTTTAGAGCCTCAGTGTCAAGCAGGGAAAATTAGACCCAATAATGTGAGAGATGGATGCAATCATCCCACCTAAAGTCAGTTTTATTTGGTGTAAACTTCAGTTTTTTTTTACTCTTAAAGACCTTTACACTCTAAACTGTATCTGAGCCAGGTCTTGTTAACAAAAGTCGGTCCACAAGAGGTTTTGATTACTTGTCATCCCTCAAGTTTACAGAGTTTGCTGAAGGCGGATGTCAATAAAAAATCCAGTCGTACTGTAACTGTAGCTGAGCAGAGCTGGGACGTAGCCCACACAGTTTACTCTCTGTGGTGTTTGTAGCCGTAAAGAAAACAGGAGGTAAGAGTTCAGAGTGAGCAGACCGAGTCCTCGCTGTGGTTTGTCCTCAGGTCCTTTCTGTTCTCATGTAGGGGCGCTCAAATCTTCAGATAAAGGTTCACATATGAAGTTTGCATGAGGTTAGAGGTCTGGAACAATGCCATCAGAACACACTGACTAACTGTAGATAGGAAATGAGTTAGTTATCTGCTCATAAAGCAGCCTGTCTAACTCCAGCTCATCACGTACAGACACTTTAGCATCATGGAGGGCTGAGGACTGAGGAGACACAGTATATAAGAGGTCAAACGAACTCTTTTCTGCACTACCAATGTGTTATTTCCGCCTCATACTGGAGCCCATAAACCGTCTTGGAATTGCATAAATCGTGTAAGACTGTAAAGCTGAGATTTCTATGAGCCCGGTGTTATTCCTGTGTGATGATGTCAGTCCCCACAGAAGCCGTTTCACTGTAGTGGAAGCATTTCTTTCAACCTTGACCTCACGGTTTAAAATGAGCTGCTGTGACCTGCAGAATAATCACAGCCTCATGAAACTTTACAACCACTAACTAGAGACCCAGATCACCCAGAAGAGCCTGTGCAGGGTGTACTGGCAATAAGGGGGTTTCTCAGCAGTTTAAAGAACAGAAGTCATAATCATCTAATCACTGAAAATACAGAAATCTCCAAAAAGTTTTTGAAACCAAATCACAGCATGCTTGTTTCAGAAGTTTTGGTGTCTTAATGTGGTATTCTGGAGGGATTTTTACCATTTTTTATTCATTCTCAAGTGGTCAAAACTCATTTTATATGGCACCAAATATGGGTAACAAATGGTAGCAACACAAAAAATGCTGAATAATGACACACTTTTACAGATGCATGACTAGAACATATTGACACACAGTGCTGAGCTGCATCTGAAATTAATCTTCAGGTTCCCAACTTTCAGATGATGTACACCAACTTCTACTGTTGACCTACTTTCTCCCCCTAAAGACCGCCGACCCGAGTAAAACAACAGAAAAAAGGAGGGAGAAAGATTAAAACTTAGATTGAGTGAACAAAAAAAACTGGTTGCTGTTGTTTGTAGCTTGTCAATTTAAAAAATTGCAGGTCCACAATGTGTAACTCCACCTCCTGGTATCAGCCAACACAACATTGTAGAAGTACTTAGTAACTCCCTCCCTTCATCCTGCAGCCGTCTCTTTAAATGTGGTCAGTGGTGTGTCTGGTTCAGTGACGATTTCATGGGAAATTTAATTTGAAACACACCAGGATTACATAAATATATCAGAAATAGTTTCTGATTCAGCAGAACGAGGAGAGCAGACGGATTAAACCGATCACAGACCAGCAGACAGGCTCTCATAAAGCAGACTGAGCGGGAGACAAAGTGGCAGTAATTAGCCAGCGTGTTTGACTTTATATCTTGTTCCCTGCAAACAGTTTGTCTGATACATAAAGTCAGGAGAATCAGAGTTAGCATCCTGCTTTCATATCCATGTGAGTGGGTGTGTGTCGGCCTCAGTCCACGTCACAGGACGCCCGTGTGTGTGTGTGTGCTGAATTATTGAAAGACGACCACTGGGATCCTCAGATGTGGATGAAAGCTGAGGCGAGAAGAAAGGTGGAGGGGAGGTCATGTCAGGAGAAGGTAAAGGGAGAGGCCTGATGATCTGTGTGCAGACCTTTGATGTGTCTCTGTGTGAGAGATGATAGCAGCACGTCAGTCAGCAGATAAGAGCAAGATTTCCTCTCAAGTTTGCTACGTCAGGTTTACAAGTCACCTTTTAAAAGTCCTCTCAGGCATTACAGGCACTATTTATGGCAAGAAATGCATTAAAAACATCCCCCTCTCGCTAATTTGTTCCCGTGCCAGCAGAGAGCACCGGTAAATCTCGTCCAAATTGAGATTGAGATGGCACTGCAGCGTCCCATTATGCTGCTTTTAGAAAGCCAGCTTTCAGCAGCAAGGCCAAACTAAAAATAAATCCTCCAGCCAAATAAACACATTTTCATTGATTTCAGGACAGAATTTAATTTAACTTTAACGTTCTTGAACTTTGTGCTGTTTAAGTGTTTACCTGTATTTCTGCAGACAGAACTGCTGAAGCTGCTTCATTAACAAAGGATTCAATCATTATGTGACATGTGATTATTACCTGTTACTAGTGGTGGAATGTAACTAAGTACATTTACTCATGTACTGTACTTACAGTTTTGAGGTACTTGTACTTTACTTGAGTATTTCCATGTTAAGTAACGTTGTACTTCTACTCCACTACATTTTAAAGTAAATATTGTACTTTGCACTCCACAACATTTAGCTGACAGCTTTAGTTACTTTTCAGATCAATATTTAAGATAAAAATTGTGATAAATTTAAAGTGATTCGACATTTTTTAACTTAAACCTCATAACAGTATATCGCGTAGTTAATAATCTGAGTGGGGCTTTTCTCCATAATGAGTACTTTTACTTTTCATACTTTAAGTACATTTCTATGATAGTACTTTTATACTTTTCCTTCAGTAACTTTTGAATGCAGGACTTTTACTTGTAGTGGAGTAATTTCACAGTGTGGCCTCTTACTTTTTGCTCGGCTGTGTGGATAATTATAAAACACAAGAGACTTTCACACTGAGCTGAATAAATCAAGTTCCTACAAACTGGGGAAATAACATTTCAGTCTCATTCTGCGTTTTGCTGCATGGAGTTTAGTATTTAATCATCGCTGGCTCGGCGGTTGGAGGGCAGACAGACGGCGGACAGTTGGCTGTCGCTGTGCCTGAAAGCTTTGCAATTAAAAACACCTGTGTGGCATCTGATGGACAACAAAGGATCAGATTGGGTTTAATATTGGCCAACATCCGAAACCAATCAGTTAAAAAATGCCCTGATACCAAGATTAGATCGGGACTTCCCTACTTTTAAGTCCTTGTTTTGGTTTGATGGCCTAAAACTTATAGTGTCATTTTAAGCCACCGTGAGAAATCAAATAATAAATAATAACAAATAAATAAAAATTCTTTAAAACACACTTCATGCTACCTGCTCAACAACAGCACACAAAATTAGCAACAAGCTGTTGAACAAGAATATATTTCCTCAGAAGATGGTGGAGACCAAAAGTAGAGTTTAAAGGAAAGAAAACTGGTGCAAAATAACACAAGTTAAAATAAATGCTAATGTTCCTGTGTCTGCTGCATGAATAATCAGATGTTTGCTCTGTTATATCAACTTCCAGAGGTAACACTAATGTTGTGATGTTGTGTTTACAGCTGCCCCCAAGTGGCCAAAAAATCACTTCATGCAGCTTTAACTTAATCTGGCAAAATACAGCTAATGATAACATGTATGCCGAACATTTACATGCTAAAACATAAATGAATATGGTGAATAAATAAAGTTGTATGAAAACTTGACATCTTGTGTTTGGAGCTCCGGCGCTGCAGCGTTCTGTTGAACCACATCTGTAAGTCAGTAAGTCTTAGAAAATGACTCTGCAGGAGTAAAGTGAAGCCGTACCAGAGTACCATGTCTGTTCAGTGTACAACATAACCAAGCATGGATTCCCTTTTCTCTGAACTGCTTCCAGAATATGAACCTCAAAAGCCAAATGACTGCTATTAACAATTTCCTCCTGGTCCTTGAAAATGATTTGATGGGTCGTTTTCAAACAGCAGGTTTTCCTTTGACGTGTTCTGTAGGTTGAGTTCAAACAGACCAGATTAATCTAAAGCTCAGTATCTCTCATGTTTTTCTGAAATAAATCTACGGGTGAGAGTTTCTCCTGAAATACCTCGATGACGGAGCATCAGAAACATGTAATTTCTCAGACTTCACAAGCTGTGGTTCAGCTTTAATTGTAGCCTTGGATCATGTGGCCCATTAGATTATCTGTGTTCCCCGCTAAGGCTGACGGTGGTCAGGCTGCTGCTGAGTTACAGTAACACACCGCGTGCTGCTGGGAGTTTGTGGGTGTGCTACATGAAGCTAATTATGGAGTCAGATGGAGGAGAATGGTCTCCATCAAAGCGCTCGTTATGTTTAACCTCGTCACAACTGTTTCTCTCTCTGTCTGTTTCAGCTGGAAGGATGGTTTGGGTTTCTGTGCGCTCATTCATCGACACCGTCCAGAGCTCATCGACTATGGGAAGCTGCGCAAGGTGAGCGAGCAAGCGCTATCTGATATTAATGTGACAAACACAGAGAAACCAAGACCTTGGACCACTAATACATTAGTTAAAATGCAATTAAGAGGAATTCTACAGCTTCCATGTTTGAGGAATCATTTTGTTATTGGTGATATTTTTTAATTTGTAGATGCACAAATGAACCTTTGTCAGTTTTTGTTAAGAGCTTCTACAGCACAAGGCTTCTGCTAACAACATTTTTTATTATAAATTAATCTGCGTAATATTTTCTTAATTAATAAACAAATGTTTTGGTCAATGAAATGCCAGAAAATAAAATAAAAAAGTCTTCCTCACATTGCTTTTTTTCTGATCAACAGTACAAAAATAAACAAAAAAAACCCTGAATTGAATGATGATCAATTATTGGAATAGTTGCAGATTAATTTCCTGTCAAATCAATGAAACGTTAATTGTTCAGCTGTGCTCAGTTTATTGTTATATTCTTATTAGCAATAATCACGTTTTGAAAAATTCATTTCATTAGGTCTGTTGCTTAAATTATAAAAAATACCTTTAAAAGCAGCAATAAGGATAAAAACAGTCCTTAACTGAAACAAGAGAATTTAGCCTTTCTAAATGATAATTTACAGATTTAATCAAAGATTTTTGAGAAATATCTGGAGAATAACTTCTGCCTTTATATTGTAGTTTGGTCATATCCTGTCAGTTCTTTCGGTCGTACTTTGATATTCTTGTGTCTAAACGTCTTGTTGGTTGTTGCTGTGTTTGCTGCTGACAGGACGACCCGATGACCAACCTGAACACAGCCTTCGACGTGGCAGAGAAGTACCTGGACATCCCCAAGATGTTGGATGCAGAAGGTGAGCAGGCGGGAGGAAAACTGTGAAATGCTGATGAGGAGAGCAGACGTTTCCTCTGTTCACAGACCAAAATATTCTCTCTCAGAAGTCTGAAAGTGACGGAAAGCTCCTCTCAGGACACAGACGGGGTCTGCACCGCCCAGTTTTTATAACTAAATCTGCAGTCTGACAGCGATTAGCCGGGTCTGCAGAGGTGTGAGAATGGGCAGAGCTTTAGTTTTTTTCTATATACATCACGTCACGCTGCATGTTTACTGCTGCTCTCTGCAGGCAGTGTTTACAGTTAACCCTCTGGGTCCCGAGCAGTCACAGTTTACTCACTGTGACCTCGTTCTTCTCTGCAGTGTAAAAGTCCTGCATCGCTATGGAAACGGCACAATCAAGGCCAGAAGTGGCAGCAACTTAAAATGTATTTTGTGTAGTATAACACCGTTATAATGCCATAAAAAAATATTTTTAAAAATATTTTATTTAACCAAAATGTAAACTATATATACAGAAAGTGACCACAAGTGTTACAATTAATCCGTGGCTCCACATAATATACATATTGAACTATCTACATGTTTACAGCCTCTACTTACAGTCCTTGCTTTGTGTAAACAGCCTGCAGTTCAGCTGTTTCTCCTTCATTCAGAGTTTGTGTCATGTGACCGGTCTCAGCTGAGTCATTCATGGCTCCTCTGTTGTGCTGAGGAGAGCACAATTTAATGCTTTTACAGGATCTGGTTAGTTAGCAAAAAACTGTTTTGTTTTTTTTGCAGAATGTTAAATGACACATGTAGAATAAGGAGAATTTGTAACTATTTAAGGTTTAATTTGCTTACTAATTCTGACAGAAGCATTCGTCACACATGGCAGGTTGTGGGGTTCAGAGGGTTAATGTGCTGGTTTGTGCTGGCTCAAAATCTGAACAACAGCACATATATGATGACAGATGATGGACTTTCCCTTTTCCACCTCTTGTTTTGTAGCCTGCTCATTGATCTCTAGACACCACTTTCTCTGAGAGAGTTTATTTTGGCCCAAACACTCAGACATGCAGCTGTGTACACACAGGGAGTCACACACACACAGATTGTTCTATTAATTGCAAATGTGCAGATCTGACTCTACAAATGCATTAAAACCTTCAGACATCATCCTTCTAGTTTAGCTCCTGCTGACTTCTATCTGTAGACTCTGAATGTTTCATGTTAAAGAGAAGTTTCTATGTGATCCTCTCTGTTCAGCACATCTGGACAGTGACACAGCGTGTTTTTCTTTCCACTCTGCGTATTGTTTATGTGAAGAGCTGGACTCCAGCTCTACTTCCTGTTTCTTCATAAATCTGCATTCTCTTTAACAACCTCCACTCCCCCACCCCCCCTCCCCCCTCCGCCCCCTCCCTGACCTCCTCTCTTCCCCGCAGACATTGTGGGCACTGCCCGTCCGGACGAGAAGGCCATCATGACCTACGTCTCTAGCTTCTACCACGCCTTCTCGGGCGCCCAGAAGGTATCCTGGATGCAGCGTCTCCCTCCTCCTCCTCCTCCTCCTCTTCCTCACTCCTCTCCTCCCTCGTTTCTTCTTCGTCCGTGTGTTTCTCCTAACAGTTCCCTCTTCTTTCTGCAGTGCACATCGCCCCCTGCAGGGGTCACTCTCCTTCTCTTTCCGCATGGTTCACACCACCAAATGCATGATGGGACAACAACTCTGTTCTTAGAGGCAACGAGCACAAGTGCATCCCCAGTCTACCTCGTCTGCTCCGGCGCCGCGGGCCGCCAAATTCATGCCTAATTAGGGTTTTGTTCTGCTGAACAGAAGCTGAGCGGAGTGGGAGGTGCGGCGAAGTTAGTCTGATAAATGATGATGATTGCCTGTGATAAAAGCTACGGTTGCTGACGGAGAGAAACAAATTAGCCTGAAGTCTTGCATGGTGGGGGAGATGTAACCGTTTAAATGGATGGTTATGTGCAGCCTTGAGAGTGACGGCTTAAATGGAGGGTGGAGGAATGAATGAAATTAAAACTGGCACTTCAAAGGCAAGCGGCAAGCTGTCGTTTAATTTTAATGGATACGCGCTGTCTGGCGTGAGTGGGGAGTCTGTTTCCTTGTTTCTCTGCAAGACAGAAGTGTTGAATCAGACTTTTCTCTGTCGGATAATGAACGATTGTCTGTCAGTCTGACAGCTACCTTGAACAGGGACTCTGAGATTGTGCTCCTCTCTGACAGTCAGGGAAGTTATATAAGAGGCAGGTTCGTTTGAGAGGCCCAGAGCATTTCAGCACAGCTGTGTTTTAGCTACTCTGATTGTGTCTGTGAGTGGGGAGCGTGGAGAGGCGTGGACTGAGAGCAGAGACACCACAGCTGGACCAGTTGCATCATAGATCCGACACGGCTGCTTCTCAAATTAAAACTTGACCAAGTTTAGTTACAAAATACAAAGTTTAAAAGTTCAGGAAGTTTCTCCCTGCTTACAATATTAATGATGACAAGAAAAATGCAACTTTCTCTCCCGGTTTCACTGACTGAATCCTCCACATTTACAGTTATTGGCAGATATTTGATACCAAGTTGAACTGCTGCAGGCACTTTGCTTCACTGTGTTGATTTATTTAAACGGGAGCTACTCAAACTATGCATATTAATACTTTTCTTTTTTAAAAAGAGCTTTGTTTTCACTTCGTCCTCTCATTCTCACTCAGATTCAGTCACATTTATCTCACTATTTTTAGGGAAAGTTGAGATTTCCCTTTAACAATCTGCCCTGAATGCAGCCTCACAGGTGGACTGCGGATGCCTTGTGCCCCAGCTGTTGCCTCCTCTTGTGATTGCGCCCCCTGCTGGCCCTTTTGTCTCTGCACTCTTTTACTCTTGTGCATTTTTCTCTTCTCTGTCTTCTCTCCCCTCTTCCTCTGTTCCCTGGGCAGATATCATTAGCACCTTGAGGCCAGATGAGAAGGCCGTCATGACTTATGTGTCGTGTTACTACCACGCGTTCTCAGGCAAACAGAAGGTGAGAAACGAAATGGGAAGAAAAAGAAAACCTCCAAACAATAACCGGAGACCTGCCAAAGTGGCTGGCAGAGAACGAACAGTCGTTTATGCCAGCATTCTTTTCTTTTTTTGTTTTTTTTGGCTGCTTATATTTGACTCTAAACAAAAAATAACATTTTAAAGCAACACAATATTTCCCTGTTAGGGCAATCGGAGGGCGCACACCCTCAACAAAGACAGTAGTTTACTTATGATACTAGTAATAATACGTCTTTAAAAGAGGTTGAAAAATATCTTTTGATTAGAATTAGTAGTTTGTATTTATCAGCAATTGCACTTATGCTGTGAAATACTGAACTCTATAAATAACACATTTTGAGGCTTGTTTTTTAAAGCTGTCATGATCAATGTATTCAGATTAATGGTGGATAGCTGTTAGTATTAGTAACACCTATTTTAGCGGTTTAATGTTGCGCCTTCATCATTCCTGGTAACTGCTCTGGTTCACTTTTACTGCTCTCATCGTGTCGTTTCCAGCTTCAGTAAAAAAAGATGTTGTCAGCAAAAAAAAAGGCTCCATGACTGGCAGAGTTGGTGACGAGCTGGTGAACAAAGTGGAGCATTTAGCAGCTAAAGAGTCAGAGATTTCTCTCTGTTACAGCAGACTGAATGCTGGACTATGTCCCTCCATAACAGCTGAATATGTAAATGAGCGACTGTATTTCTGGCTCATTTTACTCCATTAACCCGTCCAGGAAACACACATATTTACTATGCTGACATCTTATCTCCCAGCACAACTGATGAAGTATTTATGTGCGTTGAATTGCTATGACTTCATCCATTTTTATAGTGGGTGGCCCCGCGGGGAAACCAACCCTGAGTTACTCAGCACCTCCTTATCTGCCCTCTTTCAGCAGCGTATTGATCCTTGATACGGCGCACAACCTTTCTCCTCTCCAGCATGAACTCCCTCCACTCTCCGTGGAACACATTATGCCAAATCCACTGGAGATCTGCGCAGAATAATGGAGACTTATCACACACAGGATATCCGCTAAGCCTCCTGTACTTAAAATCTTTATTAGGATCCACTTCTTAATGGAGCTGCTGAAGCTCCAGAGGAGCGGGAGTCCGGAAACCACTGCAGGCTGGCACACACTTTTACAGCGCTGCCGTGGAAACGGGGGGCGGGGCAGCAGCGACTCCTCGCCTGTCTAACACCTCAGATTGGACCCTGCAGGGCAGACGCTCCCCGTAAACACCATCACTCCCACTTCTCCTCGTTGGCCTGATGTGGACTCAAAAATCCTCACTTTACCTTTTGGAAGAAGGAGGCAGTGTTAGCCACAGTCTGTGCCTCATGTGTCCGTTTCTAAGTATTTACAGAAATCTTGAAAACTTTTCTGTCAATCTGGATCGAAAAATAATAATCTAATAATAGGTTTAATATAATATAAGAGTTTGTTTCTGTAACTGTTACCTTATTTTTTTTTATAAAGGAGACAGATATGAGGTTTCTCCTTCCCTGTTTTGTACAATACAAGAGCAACATTAGTGAAAATCTAAATAATTCTAGATTTAATGCCCCGCAGCAGATATCAGTGAGGTCAGTGAGGTCGTGTTTCTGTGAATATGTGCAGGTTTAATGAGCTGCTGCAGAGTTTACATGCTCTAATTACAAACATGTTGGGTGTTTTAATGCTCATTCTGGTATTTTAACACCAACATGCTTTACATTTGAAAAGAGAGAAAAAATACTGGACTCACATTGTTTACATTAATGTTAGTGTTGCTCTGTTGTTTGTTAACACATTGAAGGGTGAGTTCACAGCTTGTTTCTGCTGCCCCCAACTGGCCCAAAAGATCAGTTATTGCAGCTTTAAGTGCATAAATAACATAATGGATTATCATAAAGAAAAATATTCTACAGACCAAAGATATATTTTTAAATCCTGCAGCTCAGGATTAAATTACCAGCTCATAAAGCGTTAAAACATTTCCTAACCGGCTGAAACATCTTTGTGCGGATTACAGAGTTAAAATTTGGGAAAGATGTTAAAACCTTTTTTATTGTGCAGTAGACAGAATTTAATGATGCTAGAAATAATTTGGAGCTCCAGTATGTGTTGAAAGGCCTTCTGGGATTGTGACACATCATCAAATATTAAAAGCGCCGGCTCAGCTCTGTGATTAAAACATAACGGTAATGGATGAGAGAATCGGACTGTGGGTCCCTGTCGGCTTCACAGATCAGCTGAAAGATAGTTTTTGCCTTCATCAATCCTTCCACTGCCCCCCCGCGCTGCCTGTGATGTCAGGACAAAGTCATTTGTTGAAGCGCTCCTGGCTGTCGGCGCTGTCAGTAAACAGGCCCAGCATGCAAACATTTGCTCACAGAAGCACGACCTGCACATCCTGGCTGTCCTTTTAAGGCAGCTCGCCTGCTGCTCCTGGTGGAGCCCCCCGGAGCAAATCTCCAGTGAGCCAAGTTTCCCCCGTGATCTTCTGTCAGAGGCGGCTGGACGCGGCCCTCTGTGGGGACGCCAGACACCTGGTGGATCCAAGTCTTTGTTCCTGTGTGTCTGTGTGCTCTAAAAGGACAAAACCACCTTTTAATCAATCGCATCATTTTGTTGTTAATCTTCAAAAAGTGGGAAACCGTTAATGGTGCAGTTTCATCCGACACTTTGGGAGACACCCTACAGGTGAACAGGGTGCTGCTTTATACTGATGGATATCACAATGAGGCTTCACCAGCTGATTACCTTGAGAGATTTCTAAAATAGTATGTTGAAATAACTGAACATTGGATAATGGCCGGATAAAAACTTTAGTTTTGTTTGCATATTAAAGTCAAATGTTTTCGCCAAAGGGATTTTGGATTCCATAACACCATAAATCAGAAAAAAAATGACAACAGCCACCAGATAATGATTTTTTGCCATGTTTTTAGGAATAAATATTCAATATATCACGCTAAGACTTATTTTATTTAGGTGTATGTGAGATTTGAGGAGATGGAGGAAAAATAAAAAACAAAACTTATATTTAAGTTTTCTGAAATGTCATTTTTAACTATGCAAATGAGGCATATGTAATTATGTGAATTATACTGACAAAGTGAAGGAAAACAAACACCTGAACGTGTATTTAAGATGTTTTCTTTCCACTCGTCTCACAGAAGTAAAGTAGCTCCACATGTCAAAGTGCATGAACCGCCTTCACACCTTCAACACTTTAAATTCTGCTGTTAAAGTTTCATATCTGGTTGAATATGCAACTTTTTTGAGCTAAACTCAAACTCAAACTTTATGCATGTTGCTTAAATTCCTCTCTATATGTTCTTTGCTTTCTGGTTATCTTTACTGACCACTTTTACTCATCTACCCTTGAACTCAATGGGTTAACCGACTTCACGTTGTCATGAAGGCTCCCGTCACTCGTGCAGTGATGCAGACTGACAGGCCAGTGTTTAGGACGTGTCGTGTCACGGATGAGCCCCTCTTTAGCCCCAGAGGGCCGTTTTTATTCCCCCAGGAGCCTCGTCTCTGCGGCTCCCTGCTGCCTGTATGCAGGCTGAGAGGTGAATAACTCTGAGCTCTGCTGTGCTATAAAAAGACGCTGCAGAGAGAAAGGTGCCCCAACACCTGACGGCAGGTATAACACCACGCTCCGTGTCCTTGATAAAGCCTGGAAACTGACATTAGATTATTAATCTCAAGACATTCTGGTGACATTGCAGCACACAGTGAAACAGAGATCATCATACAGTGGCTGTCCTGTTTTCACTCGCCTGCAGCGTTGTTGCTGATCCATTGCTTCATCCTCCAAATGACTCATTTGGGAAATCTTTGAGTGTCTGTGTAGGCAGCGATGAATGTATGCACAGTTAATGGCGGAAATTAATCTAAATTTAGAAATACTGTATAAGAAATAAAAAGTCCTGCATTTCTTTCCCACTTGAGTAAAAGTACACAAGTTATTTACAGCAATTTAAACTTAAAAATTAAAGTACTTAGATTAGTTACATTTCTCAATATACATAAAAAATGCAGCTTATTACACCTCTCACCACTTTTTGCGTGTATTATTTTGTATAGAAAATTAAAGAAAAGAAACAAATATGTGTATATTTTAAACCACAAAAGCCCCAAACAAGAATAACCTAAAACCAAAGTAAAGCACACACACGGTGCCTCAGAACTGAAACTGGATTTGACCTTAACCTTACAGAGCTGATGTTCATAAGTTGTGCCGTGTAGCTGACTGAACTCTCACTCAGCTCGGGTCTCACGCTGTTTCTCCCCTCGCCCTCGTCTTCCAGGCGGAGACGGCGGCCAACAGGATCTGCAAGGTGCTGGCAGTCAACCAAGAGAACGAGCAGCTGATGGAGGACTATGAGAAGCTGGCCAGTGATGTGAGCACTCCCCCTTTTTTCCTTTCATTGTCCTGCACCTCCTCTGCTCCTCTGTCTCCCTGGTCTCCTTTTTGAGCTCTCCCTCACCTCCCAGCCCCCCGGGGGTCTGTGCTCGGTGCAGGTTAAAAACAGATGAAAAGGGCAGGAAACACAGATGGATTCAGACTGAAGCATAAAAGAAAATCACTTGTTCTCTGATCAACTTGTCAATTCACTGTTTATCTTCGTAAGACTGTGTTTTTGCCAGTTTTAAGTCATTTCCAACAAACTGCAAATAGTTTTATTTAATTATTTTTCAATCATACATTCATTCTTAGATTTATGGTTATTATTTTTTTTATCATCGCCAAAGGCTTTGGTTTGGTTGGATTCATCTTTTTTCACAGGGGTTGGGGTTTATTTTTTTTAATTATTTTGTTGTTATGACCAAATGTTTTGGGGTGTTTAACAAAACCAGACATTTTACTAAATGATTAAACATGCAAAAACACAGGTATGGTCCTTTAAATCAGACATAAAATGTGTATTTGGTTGCAGGAAACGAACAACAAATCAATTAGCTAACCAATTATCTCTTGCTGTATTCTTTTCCCCTCATTTCACACATGAATTACATTCACTTAACCTCATTTATTTCCCTTTAATGTGCATGGTTCTGTTTGCTTCTCCGTTTTCTTTCCCCTGAATGTTCCTCCTCTATTCCCACTCTCTTATTCTCACCCTTCAACACACACATACACACACATTTGCCCACACACCACCACCACCGCAGCTGTTGGAGTGGATCCGTCGCACCATCCCCTGGCTGGAGAACCGCCTGCCGGAGAACACCATGCAGGCCATGCAGCAGAAGCTGGAGGACTTCAGAGATTACCGCCGCCTCCACAAGCCGCCCAAAGTGCAGGAGAAGTGCCAGCTGGAGATCAACTTCAACACTCTGCAGACCAAGCTGAGACTCAGCAACAGGCCCGCCTTCATGCCCTCGGAGGGAAAGATGGTCTCGGTAGGTCGCGGACACGTGTCAAAGTACAAACTCACACACACACACGAGTCTTAATTCTTTTCGAGAAGTTTGAGATCCAAACCTCCAGCGTGCACAAACTTTTCTGCAACTTAGACGAACAACAGTGGCCAAAGAGTTACCTCAGCTTACATGAATCATGATGCCAGGGAACATTCGATCCTTTTTTAACCCGTGTCTCACTTAGTTTGTTTTTTTAAATCTAAGTCCATCTGCAGTACAGACCAAACATGGTGCAGGAGGTTGTGCAGGGCAACTGTAAACCCTGTTAACTAAAGGCTGAAACTGGATGCAGTTTTTTTCTGCATAATATAATATATAATATGAACAAGTGCAAACAAAATGACGTTTTTGTAACTTCCATCCAATTTTAAATGGATCAAATAACTAAAGCTAAGATAAACTTGTAATAGTCCCACGTTAGGGAGATTGTGAAAATAGCATAGATATAAAAACAGAATAAAATAATTATATACACGTGATGTGGGCATAAATCAACAAGATGTAAACAGGATGTAGTGAACATTATTGCACAGAGATTTTGAAATATACATATTGCACCGTAGTGTTCGATAATAATGCACCAGAGTGTAGAAATATTGCACAAGACAACTGTACATTGGTTACGTTAACATCTTTTTTTGCGTTGGTGGTGGCGTGCTGGGAGCAGTGCTGCTTGTACTTATTGAATAGAAAAGAGATGAACTCTTAGAAGATTATCACTGGACTCTGCAGTTCTGTGTAGCATGAGTTCTTACAGCTCTCAGCAGGGTCGTTTCCAGACGCAACAGGAAGTTTTATAGTGAAACAAAAACAAAAACCAACTGCCTGCTAACAAGAGACTGATCTCTATAGAGAGATGTGGGCATAAGAATGCAGAATTTGGAAGCAACAGGACCACAGTTGGTAAAGGAAGCTGGTTTTGTGTGATCTGTGTAGTGCCACAGACCCACAGAAATATTACCTATTAAATCTATTAAAAACCGGTTTGATTTTAGATGAATTTTTGTGGCTGTGCATGAACGACAGTCCTGAAAGGTCAAAGATTCACAACATACACATGTAAATTCAAATATGAGTTTGTTTTGCTTACAAGACAGATTTTTCACTCTTTGTAGCCTAATTTACACATGAAACCATTCCTGTTTCTTCATGTTTTTCTTTCTTTCTCTATTCCTTGCAAGAACAAATCTTCAAGTTTTCTTCCCTTTGCCTCGTACAGGACATTAACAACGCATGGGGAAATCTAGAGGGAGCAGAGAAAGGCTATGAAGAGTGGCTCCTCAATGAGATCCGCAGGCTGGAAAGACTCGACCACCTGGCGGAGAAATTCCGCCAGAAAGCAGCGATCCATGAAGCCTGGACTGAAGGTACGGAGGGTTTGAAGCAGAAATACTCGCTGCCTGAATATAAAGATCCAGCTCCTGTGTTTCAGTCTCATGCACCTCAAGCTGACTGCTGAAGGCCACAGCAAAGTACAAGTACAATGGAAATTTAACAGCTTATATGTAATATTTCTTTGTTTTAACAAGCATGTAATTGCTGATTGGACTTAAATACATATTTTTTTTATCTTTGCTTGCTTCTGCAGCATTAAAAAGCAACACTTAGATTTAACTTAATGAGATAAAAATGTGCAAAAACACAGGTATGGTTCTTTAAATCAGACATAAAATGTGCATTTTCCGTCTCCCCCTGCAGGTAAGGAGGAGATGCTGCAGAAGCACGACTATGAGACGGCCTCTCTGTCAGAGATCAAGGCCCTGCTGAAGAAACACGAGGCCTTTGAGAGCGACCTGGCTGCACATCAGGACCGCGTGGAGCAGATCGCAGCCATCGCACAGGAGTTAAAGTAAGACACGATGAACAAACTGCGACCGGCTATTAATCAATGAAGGACTGACCTGAGTAACAGTCAGCCTGTTCCTCCATGGTTTTATTGCTAATTATAGCTTTGTGTTGTTTGTGGTGATCTCAAATGATTTGGAGTTTATTTATTAAATTCATTTATTATTTCCTGAATTTTCATCATTAATAAGAAAAGTCACTCTCTTGAGCTCTGGTTGCTTAAGTTGCAGATGTAAATGATGAAACCCTGAAAAAGTGAACAGAAATAAACCTAATGAACTACTTAAAGAAAGCCCTCTTTCAAAAAGATAAAACCAAAAAGACAAAGCAGGATCACAAAAACAAACGCATCCAAGACAGATAATGGTAGAAAACAAGCAAATAACAAACAGCTTAAGTAAGTAATATATATGGAAACTGCGGTGATGCGTGGAATGATAATGAATCTCTTGTTCCCTCGTCTGTTTGTGCTCCAGTGAGCTGGACTACTACGACTCCCCCAGTGTAAACGCTCGCTGCCAGCGGATCTGTGACCAGTGGGACGCGCTGGGAGCTCTGACCCAGAAACGCAGCGAGGCTTTGCAGGTGAGACGAGTTTAGAAAGAGACTCTGGGGGATCCCTGAAAAAAAACAAGTTATTGAAGTTTGTAACTTCTAAAATCACTTTGTTATCCCTGTTTTTAAGTTCCTTCTGTCATTCTTGTGCTGTGAGAGCAGAAATAATTACACATTAGAGATGAAAGTGTTCCCTCACACAGCGAGAGGCTGTAAAAAGATTTGATTTTCTGGATTCCCGCTGGCTTTAAAAAATCCTTTTAACTTTGCAGATTTTAGATTTTTTTTTAGTTGTGAAAATACAGTATGACCTCCAAAATCCATCTGTATGCCCCGGTTCCCCCGAAGATCATGAATAAAATGGATTGAATTCAACCCAACAAGACTTTGAAGGGCCTTAAGAAGACTGTGAACATTGTGTGTCTGACCTTGTTTTTAATGCTGAACAGAGAACTGAGAAGCTGCTTGAAACCATCGACCAACTGTACCTTGAGTTTGCCAAAAGAGCGGCTCCGTTCAACAACTGGATGGAGGGCGCCATGGAGGACCTGCAGGACACCTTCATCGTCCACACCATCGAAGAAATCCAGGTGAGTTTATCCAATATCGCATCATGAAAAGGAGCATGTGAGAACTTATCTTCATACAAAGGTTTGGATGGTGTCTTATGGAATTTGACCATTGTGAAGCAGAAATACTCGGTTAAGTTTAGGCATTAAAACTACATGGTTAGGTTTCAGAAACAGATCAAGGTTTGGGTTAAAAGTGTTCAGGAAGCTGCTTTATCCAAAGTTTGACACAAAACAAGCAAAGAAGAAGAACAACCAAAAGAGTTCTGAAAAAATTATTTACCATTTGACCTACAATGGAAACCTACAGTAGAAAAGCAGTGGTAAGATAATTATAATAATTATGATTATTATAATAATAATAAACATTCCTTTCCTTTTATGGCCTGATTTAGAGTTTATATTTTCAGTAGTTAAACTACTCAAAAAATGGCACAAAAAAAACAACTAGTTCCACTACATGTAGTTGACTGCTCCCCAACACTGTCAATAACAGTGTGAAACCATACGGTTGTCCTTGTGATTTAAAGAATAAATATCAACCGTCTCACCATCACCAGGATGTAACAAATAAATACAGTATAAATGACATGCAGCCCACCCTGCCTCCTGTACTGTAACAGCAGAACAGAAGAAAAAGCTTTTATTGTTGTTATTGTGGTCTAAATTTAAATTGTTGTGTCTCAGGGATTAAGTACAGCCCACGAGCAGTTCAAAGCCACGCTGCCAGAGGCCGACAAAGAGCGCCAGGCCATCCTGGGCATCCACAACGAGATCGCCAAGATTGTGCAGACCTATCACGTGAACATGGCTGGCACCAACCCCTACACCACCATCAACCCACAGGAGATCAACGCCAAATGGGACAAGGTAAGAAAATCAATCACGAGCATGAAGTGCACACTTCAAGGAGGTTTTTACTCTTTATTTATTCAAGATCTCATCCAGCAGCTTCATGCGTGCACAGAACAGACGCAGTGCTGTGGGTTGTCGGCTGATTTTATCTCCTTACTCTCTGCAAGACTGCACAAGAGTTGTGTTCATTATTTAAACCTGGAGAAGGATCCTGTGTATTAACACACTTGTGTTTTCCGTGTCTCTCCCGCCTGCTGCAGGTCAGGCAGCTGGTGCCTCAGCGCGACCAGGCTCTGATCGAGGAACACGCCCGGCAGCAGAACAACGAGCGTCTGCGCCGACAGTTTGCCAACCAGGCCAATGTCATCGGGCCCTGGATCCAGACCAAGATGGAGGTCAGTGTGAGGAGAACAAATGACCCCATTACAGGTTCACAATGAGACTCACGGGGTGCTGAGTGCAGCCTGTGTGTGTGAAGTAGTTTCAAATCCTGGATTCTTCCATTAGTTAGTATTTCATATGCACAAAGTTTGAAATAAGAAATTGTAACATCTCCAGATTTGCACTGACTGCAGCTATATAGTATGTAACACATACCATGCACATAAAATACCAAAATGAGATGTGATAAAAAAAGCGTGTGTATCATATTGTAGTGTGAGGTAAAGAGCTAAACGACCTGCAGAAATGCACATTTTCTTTTGTCTATCCTCATCATGTCGGCCACTTTGACTCATTATTCTTATTAAAGATTATCACAAACTGTGTGCGTCTCTGCAGGAAATCGGCCGCATCTCAATCGAGATGCACGGCACCCTGGAGGACCAGCTGACGCACCTACGCCAGTACGAGAAGAGCATCGTCAACTACAAGCCAAAGATCGACCAGCTGGAGGGCGACCACCAGCTCATTCAGGAAGCCCTCATCTTCGACAACAAGCACACCAACTACACCATGGAGGTAGAAAAAACATGACACAGTACTTTTTATGCATCATTATATCTCAGTTTGTGTTAGATTTGCAACAAAGAACCGAACAACTGGTGGCACGATGATCTATACACGCACAGAAAGTCTTAAGAGTTTAAAACTGAACTTTCCTGACGTTGCAGTTTAAAATCCAGTCTCCAATGTACATAATTAACTTTTTGGCTCATCAGCCAAGTGCTGGAAAACTATAAACCCTTGCCTGCATGCCTGCCAAGAATTATTCTTACTGGGCAATAATTCATATTAATCTGGCTATTTAAATTCTGCACATCAACTGACCCATTTGCAGAGCTATTATGTAGGTGTGTCTAGAAATAGCTCCCGTGCAAAGTGCTCAGTAAAGAGACAAGAGCACATGTAAAGTGTAAATGCCACATTTGTTAATGTATTTAGCTAATTGTGTATTTTTATCTGGCTGTGATAATGCCAAATGTCTTTCTGTATTATCCTGATGCAGTAAAATCCCAGTCATCTGACCCTCCGTGCAGGTTAAAGCAAACATTTTAACCCAGAGCTAAACCAAACGCCTCAGAGTCTCTTCCTCAGCCTTCCGTAAACTTCCTCTGCCTTTGTGTCTCTCTTCCCTGCAGCACATCCGCGTGGGCTGGGAGCAGCTACTCACCACCATCGCCCGCACCATCAACGAAATCGAGAACCAGATCTTAACGCGAGACGCCAAGGGCATCAGCCAGGAGCAGCTGAACGAGTACCGGGCTTCCTTCAACCACTTCGACAGGGTCAGTACGCGCACTGAGTCACGGTGCAGGCGCACAGCGGCAGGCGAGGAGAGGGGCTGCAGGCTGCTCATTCATAGGCAGCTGTAAAAATACAACATGCTCCCGTTGTAAAGTGAGGAGGAAGAAAAGAAGGTTTCGTGTTATTTAAGGAGCAGTTTGAGAAAAATATGTGTATTCACTTTCTTTCAGAGTTAGAGGAGCAGATCGATATCACTCTGTCTGCTAAAGCCTGCAGGTAGTCAGCCTAGCTTAACTTTAAAGGCACAGCT
This sequence comes from Serranus cabrilla, assembly GCA_903364295.1. NCBI lineage: Eukaryota > Metazoa > Chordata > Actinopteri > Perciformes > Serranidae > Serranus > Serranus cabrilla. The sequence goes on along the minus strand of CAFUXE010000139.1, from coordinate 401,033 downwards.
CATGTATTTTTCCTCTTACCTTTAGTGCTTTTATTAATTTAGACTGTTTTGTGTTAGTTGCCGTGGAAATGTCTGCCTTCACTTTGCTCAGGACGCCAACAAAAACAAACACTCAGTAATGTCTCTTTCCAGTTTTCCTGACCAGGTTGCTCAGGATAATCCACAGATCTTTTGTGAGCAGTTACATGTAGGAACTATTTTCTTTCTGCCACCCGCCAACCGTATCACCACTTACACTACCTGCTTCCTCCTGTGTGGTGATGCGGTTGGCAGGTGTAGTATGGTAGAAAGAAAATAGTTCCTACATGAAACTGCTGAAAAACCTTCTATTTTTTATTTGGGGGTGAACTGTCCCTTTAAAACAGAGGTAAATCTGTGCAGAACCCAGCTGTAAAACAGCATTTGAGGGTTTTTGAGTCCAAATCTTTCCTGATGGATTACCTGTCTGTTGGCGTGCATTTATCCCAGAAAAATTCTGACAAATTCTGACAAATGTACCTCAGAACCTGGAAACTATAGCAAAACAAAGTACTGTGTTTAAAGTTGACCCTGTTTTATTAGTGAGTGGTAAGTGCTAAGCTAAGCTAACTGTCTGCTGGCTCCAGCTTCATGTTAATCATGCAGACAGAGTCGTACTGTATCCGTCTCCTCATCCAACTCTCAGCAGTGAAGTGAGTGGGTTTTTCCTCCCCACAGTATCAAACCTCTGCTGGTTGTCGTAACTTCTGGCAGTCACAAGTGTGTCTTTTATATATTTAGATTGCATCAACAAAGCAAAGAAGTGCAGGTGAGAATTTCCGGGTTTGTGGTGTCATGCGGCCTGAAGTGTGGCTGACGGCGATCCTTTAACAACCCCTTAACCCGAGAACAGTGAGTGTGCAGAGCGTTCAGTTTGTGTGTGAAATGCATCAAGCTGCGTATCGACTGTACCGCTTGGTAGAGACGGGACTTACAGCTCAGTGACACAACATTCATCTTTAGAGCTCAGGGGATCTGAGGAAGATGGAAGCCAGAACCAGCGTCTTGCACCAGCTTCCATCTTTTTTTTATTGAGGAATCAAAGTGTGCCTGCGTTAAATATAAAAATAAATACAGAGCAGGTAGAATGGAAACGTGGGATTGAGTTTCCAGCACAGGTAGCTGTGTGAAATATCTTTCCATTGAAGGCTTTCCTCGCCCCCTCCCGCCTCCAGAACTTAGTGTTTACACTGGGGCTCACCATGTCAGGAACAGCACCAATTATGGATGAGTTTTTATTTAGCTCCCTCTGCCTCCTCCTCCCCGTCCTCCTCACCCCGGCTCTCCTGCTGACTCCACCATTACCTCATGCATTTTTCCGGAGCCCGTCTATTGTTAATCAATACCTGAGGTTGACCATCGGAGCCCACAGGACGCCCACTGTGGACCCGAACTTGTGCTTTTGTTTCATATTTAATGAGGAATGTTAAGCTTTTCCCACTTCAAGGCTTTCAGCTTGACACTTGTCGGTGTGTGAGGTGAAGGTGTGTTGAGCTGCAGCTCCACATTTATCTGACGCATTAGGAAAAAGGAGGCATTTTATTTAAGCTTAGCTTCAGCTTTGACGTGGGAACATTTAGTCTGTATTACATGAGTTTATTAATCAGTCAGTCTGTGCCAGCGTTTTTAATACGTTTTCCTTGTGATTTACTTATTTATTTGAATTTTCTTATATAAGATTAGGCAGTGAGATAATCCAAAGATTAAAATACATAAAAAAAACATCTGCATCCTGACAAAATATAAGAATATTACCAAGTCAAAGCAAAGTCATTAAGCTGAAGAAAATAAATACATTAATACATTAATAAATAGACAATTAAAATGAAGCTACTTGCAACAAACGAACAAAAATAATGAGTTTCATTAGTTTGCTCTGTTTGTAGAATGAATAATAAAAATAAGTTATGTGTGATCTTGGACAGACAGGTTGTCAGCTGGACAGGAAGAAGCAGCAATATGTCTGTGAAAGAGCTGCTCGAACTGTTCAGATTTGAAGCCAAACACAAAAAGTGGCAAATAAATTGACAGCAACCCCTCCAGTAAGTCCTTTATCAAGCAAAAATGTCAACCCTTTACACATTTTAGCTATTCAAATGATAACATCGCCTGTTTTCTATGTGTTACATCATTGCAAATGTAAAATCTTTGGATATCTTTTGCAAAACTTGAGCTTCTTTAAGACTCCTTGGATCCAGGGAGTTGGGATGAGTGCTCACCATTATATTCTCAGTTTTTATAGAGTAAACATTTAGCTGAATAATCAACAGATTCACTCACAGTGAGAATTATCTTTAGTGGAGCTGAGAGATTAGTTGCTTCATCGATTAAAGCTTATTTTAAAAAATCCATAAAAGCAGTTTTGAAGGAGAAATGGCCAAACATTCCCTGGTTCCAGCTTCTTAAATGTTATTATTTTCTCATATTAAACTGAATATGTTTGTGTTTGGGGATGCTGGTCAGACAAAATGAGACATTTAATTGTCCTCTTAGGCTTTGAGAATTTGTGATAAACATTTTTAGCTATTTGGATTTAACAGCTGATAGATAAATGGAGAAAATAATCTGTTGATTCATGAATGATGAAAGTCTCTACGTACGTATTTCTGCAAGCTTACAGGAAATGAATGTGATTGAATGTTTGAAGTGTTTAATGAAGCTTTTTGCATTGAGACTTTCTCTCCTAAGGAGAAAATGATGTGACGTTAAGTACATGTGCCATCGACATCGATATGAATGACCCTCACAGGGCCCTGTAGTCTGCCTGCACACTG
>CAFUXE010000139.1:377113-390737 GCA_903364295.1 Serranus cabrilla | reverse complement strand
CCTAACGTTTCTCCTCCCCCCTCTCTCTCTCTCTCTCTCTCTCAGCTGGATCCTTCACTGGAGGCTAAAGTGAACGTCCAGAAGCAGTCAGTCATACTAGAGGAGGAGTACGCGGTAAGGAGAGACAGGCTGGGCACCCTGAGGGGGGAGAGGAGATGAAAGAAACTAACTGGTGTGGTCTGTCTGCCAGACTGTGGAGCTGCTAAACAATATGTGCTTTTATAGGGTGCCATCAAACGGCAAGATGTTTTAAAAGGTGTGTGGAGGAGCACAATGCATTGTGTGTCTAAAAACTCATGCAGGCAGGTTAGAGAAGTACAAACACCTTCCTAAAATAATGGCCTATGTCATTTTTTTGACTATTATTTTTGCTTAAATCATCTCGTGATGCTGGCTACCTCTTTTTGTGTTTTCTGAAAAAATGACACGGGCTGTTGTTTTAAGAGGGTGTCAATATGTAATTCATATGATTTCACATTATTTAACCTAATTTCGGAGAAAATTGGGACTGTACAGTTCCGGACATTTTTAATCCCTTTAATACGTTCCCTTTACAGATTCAAGTGTTTATTTCATCTTTTACAGTGATTCAGAATAATATTATAGTGTGACCCATATTTCTTCTACCCCTGATCAGACGTGGTAAGTCGTTTCTCTTTAAAGGTTCCACATGTGGCTGTCAGAATTGGCCAAAATTTCTTTTAATAGAACACATGGAAAACTATTTGATTTTTACAGCCTGACTAATGTGGGATTTTTGAGACAGATGAGGATATTGAAAAAAAATTAATGGATAGAAGATTTAGTGATCTTTTTTAAAAGCTGGAGCGAAAATAGCCCTTTTTTATGTGCACCAATGTTTCACCACAAATGTACCCAGAGAGCAACTTTCTCAAACATAAAACTTTACATTTAACATTGTTTTGTAATATACAAACATTCATTGTCAGCCAACTCTACAAATGAAAAAAAAAAAAATACGTATAAGAAAAAAATGCGTATAAGAACCTAAAAATGGGCATATTATGTCCCCTTTTAAAAGATAAAAACAGTCAAATGTAAAGTTCACATTTGAGACAAGATACAGACAGACGGCACTAACTACTGCGTTGATCACTTCTTACTGATAAACAATCACACTGAAGGCAGAGAGAAAAGCCAGCCGCATCAGACACATCACCAGTTTAAGTAGAAAGATAGAAGTGGTTGTGAGTGTTGGGTTGTTGGTATCAGAGAGTGGCAGGAGTCCGACTCGGCTCCTTTAATCTGATGTTGGAAACATGTTCAGGGAGTCACACAACAGGCCGTGCTGAAGAAGCACACTGGCAGCTCCTCGCCTGCGTGACACACCAGATGGTCAGAGTTTCCCACATCTGGACATTACACAGTCCGTGCAGCAAACTGAAAAAAGAATCTGTGACTGACTTTGAAATATTGTCTTGGGCTCATGCGAGAACAAATGTTTTGTGTTGAAAAATCCTTCACAGTTTGGAGACGGTGTTTAATCTATGTCTGCTGGTCAAATATTGAATTATTGAGGGTTAAACCTCGTCTGTTGTTCCTTTCTGCAGAAGATGGAAAAGATGAATTTGGACGAGTGGAAGAACATTCGTGGTCCTCGTCCTTGGGAGGACTCCAGGGAGTACCAGGAGCAGAAGCGAGCCCAGCTGAGTAAAGCAGACTGAGAGGCAGGGACGACAGACTGACACACACACACACACACAGACACACACTGCAGCAGGAGGAACCAGACACGACTGGTGGAAATCTGTGGTGGCGTCGCTGCTGAGACCCGAGCGGCCCAGATGCTGCAGCTTCTGGACGTGGACTCAGCCTGTTTGTCTGGGTTTGTGTTTGACTTGAAACTTTGCTGCTTGTTTTTAAGTTTTATCTCTTCTAGTTGTGACACAATCAGCAAGACAAGTGGTTAAAATCACATGAAATGCATCGGTCTTTGTTGTCACCTGTTGGTTGTTTACTCTCCACTCTGATCAGGACTCTGTAATAAAAAACAACCAGTAGGTGGCACATCTGTGTACTGCTGCACAGAAAGCAGAGAAGGACAAATATAGCAATGTATGATTTCCATGTCCCAATAAATTATGTTCCATTGATCCAAATTGTTACTTTTACTTTTATTTAGTTTTTGACAAAAGCTCGTCGACGTGGTGAGTCTTTGTTTACAACAGTATTGCATTGATTTACCAGTTGAAAGTATCAAAGAATAAATAACACAGCAGTCCAGCCTTTCCTGAGGCTTTATAGATCTCGACAGTAATCTGTTTCTCTGACAGTTATTACTTTGCAATGCGCTGGATTTATTACATTTATAATGGAAATCGTATTACCTTTTTGCTTTTTTTTTGTTTTGTTCTACAAACCAAAAGAACATGATTTTTGCTGCGAGTCTTCACATTGGACGTATAAGTAATGTTTGTGTGACTGACAGATAATGTATGTGCTGCCTTTCCTCGCTCACTGTGTGAAATAGGATGTAATGAATATTCTTCAGGTGGAAAGGTCTGTATGAAAATGTCCTCGGATACATTTTCTGTAATCACATTTTTTATGTTCATGATTTTTGAGTCACTTTAATGCCCGGTGTTTCTCCGGCTCGGGAACAAACAACAGCTCTGATGTGAGGATTATTTTTTCATGCGCAGGTTGTACAGATCGAAATCTCCTCGCTTTGCCGTCGGTTGTTTGTGGGTCAGGCCGAGCCGCCGTGAAGCAGCAATTGCCTCTAATCCACCAAACAGATTAATCAAGTAATTTGTCACAGGATTGGCAGATCAGATCAAGCCGTCCTCGTCGGGCTGTGTGTTGATAAAAATGTCTGCTGTTTGCTTGTTTCTGAAGAGGCTCCTCTAAATTTAGAGCAGCCACATGTTGGTGCATCTGTAATCTTGGAGGTCAATCACAGTCTTATTGTGGATGCTCCGCGGGCCGGCCCCTGGGCTGTTTGTGATTAGTTATGTACTGTCTGAAAATCAAAACCACAGCGAGGACGCTGCACTGTCTAACTGTGGGAAAGGAGAAATATTGAGTTTGATGGTCGATAAGACAATCTGAAGTGTGCTTGTAAGGTCAGCTGCAGCGGTGGAAGAAGTGTCAGACTTTGAAACTCCTGTTCTGGATTAAACACAAAACACTCATCTGCTTTTACAGGGAAGATTTCTTTGGTGCACAGTGGAGCCAATGGAAACTGTTGGCAAGGTGCACGTTGATTTCCTCTGCCAAGAGGTTATGTTTCTGGCTCGGTGTGTCTGTCAACAGGACTGCTGAAAAACTGCTGGCCTGGGTTTCATAAAACTAGGAAGAAGGGTGTGTGATGGTCAGGAGAAGATCTGAGTCACAGGGCAGATACGAATCTTTTTCACTTTCGTCAACATTTTGAGATCAGACATATGTGCTATTTTTATGTGATGTGAACGCTCCCTCAAGTTGGAATAACAACTCGGAAATCATCAGAAATGTTTACTACACATTTCATGGAACATCTCATGTTTCCTCCCTCCATACTGCGACTGATACCTTCACTTCAATATCATTTCTGAATGATATTTTTTATAATACCAGTTTTATAAAATCCCTTTTATCAAAAAGAAAATTACATCATAACTTATTACGGATTATTATTATTATGGACTTAAAAGGTTTAAAAATAGTTTTCCATAATAAAAAAAAGATTTGAGAGCAAAACTACGATTAGGAAAAGTTTTGTTGCAAGTAAAACACGTTTGTAAATTAAAATGTATTGTTGCAAATCCAGAAGTTTGCATTGAATCGAAAAGTTTAACACAAAACAGAACTTTTGGATTTCAATGAATATTTGAATTTTTTTATTTGATTTTACTTACTTTTTCATTTTTCCTATGTTACCAACATCCGATCCAGTGATTTTGGCAAATATCGGCCCCATACTGATACAGAATATTGGATCGGCGCATCCCTAGTTTTTATGGCTGTTCACAGCATAACACCCTGTCAGCCAAAAGGCCCTTGTAATGTAAAGGAGAGTATTCCCACTTCCTGCTCTGTAACCTGCCCGTCCTGCTGTTAAAACGTTCAGAGCGTTTAAATACATATTTTTTCTAGTGTCCAGGCTGTTTCTCACAAACAAGAAGTGGGAAGAACGACCTCCAGCTCTGAAATAGTTCCACCTGAGGAGCATCAGCATGCACCGTTGACCTTGGCAGAGGTCTGCGCTCTCTGAGTGCTATTCTAGTTTGTGATGATTAAAGTGAAAGGACCATTATAATGTATGCCAGCTTTTCTATAGGCTATTCTGAGGATGAAATGGAGTGTAAAATTACCATATACGACTGCGCTTTCAACGATATATTTCACTCATTTAGTCCTGTTTCCTTTTCCCAAAGTCCTTAAATACACATCATATGGTATTTATTATCTGTGTGTTTGGTGAACCATCCGTAACCTCACTTGCTGTGCAGAGCCATACCGCCTCACAGCTTCTCTATATACAGCCCGCTTCAAATGAACCATGTGAAGGAGACTTTAGAGCGCCGAAGCAGAAGATGTGTTACGGCGCACTGCGGCTCTTTTATGGAGATGCAGCGTTGGGTGTCAGCAGTCAGAGGCCAAAATGGGTCAGTCTGGGAGGCCTCGCTATCGTAAGCGAGCTGTCAGGGCGCATGATGAGTCCTAATTTGAAGAAGGGACGCCCCCCTTCACGTGCTGTTCAATTTTTAATTTGCAAATGCAAGAAAACGCCATCAAATATTCATTGGACATGGCTAAGAAAAGAGGAAATCAAATTCAATATTTACTACTGAGTTCTACGAGCGGCAGAACTAATGAGGTCTTGGAAACGAGAATCATGTAGCTGGTTTAGATTCAGGTCTCTGAAACACTAAACGGTAATCCCTTTTGTCTTTCAGGGGCCCTCAGCTGCTGCGGGGCCCCTGAATCATTCAGGTTTTTGCGTCTAATCTGCGGCCCTGTGAGTTGGTGCTCCTGCTGCCAGATCGTCACCGATCTCACGTGGAAACACTCTGCAGAGGAACCAGCAGCTCTCAGTCTTTTTGGCCCTGGATGAATAAAAAACCCTCCTCCCAAACACACACTCACACACTCTCCAGATGAAGATTAATTACCACTGGTATTATCTCACAAGAAGACATTTCTCACAGAGATTAGTGACATGATTATTCAGATCCATGACTGAATACTAAATGTTCGACCACGTTGTGTGAATGGACGGGGATCCCCCGTAAATCCTCCAACCAGGTTGACAGTCCAACATTCTGTATTTATTGCTTCATTAGTGTGATATATTTCCTTTTGTAAACCAACAGGCGGCTGCTTATGGAGGGAAGAGGAGTTTGATTTAAAAGCACAGGCAGAAAATTTAGACTTTCCAGTAATGTGGGTTATTGGTTGGAATTTTTAACTGACAACAACACAAGCTCACTACTGAAAGGGACACTGTGTAATATTTTAAGTATTTTATTACCTCAAATCAACGTCTTCATTCATAAATAGTTCCCCATTCATAAATAGTTCCCCATGTATTCTGAAACATTCTTCCAAATCACATAGTTTTTTAGTATGTACTGCAGCTGACCTTACAAAGCTGTACAGCCCAACAGATATATAGGTTGACTGATACTATCGGCCGATGTCCGATATGTGCTGTTATTAAGATTTTTAAAAACAAACTGAACAGTAATGGTGATTATTTAGCAAGTTTATTCCTATTTATTCCTTATTTGCTCAGTTATCGTTTAGAGAATAGCTGAGTTGTGAGAAATCGGTGCGCAATCCACATAAAAAAAAGTCTGTTTTCATTCCAAAATATGAATTCTGCATGAAGTACACGTTTACACAGCGTCCCTACTTTGATTTTAAAAATCTTGCTCTATCAGCTGATAGAGTTGAACAGTTGATCGTGTTCTATCTGTGATGAGATGATTTATCGGTGTGTAACTCCCTGTGAACCTCCTGCTCTCCTGTTTGGTGCTGTAGTCTCCTCTCACCCTGTAACACAGAGCTCTGTTTGTAGCAGCTCACTTGGTCGGTAAACAGTGTGAAGAGCCCACAGTGGAAACATAAAATCCCAACGCCTGTGAGCGAAACGATTAAAAACATGAAAGAACAATTTGTGTGTAGCATAACGGAGTCTTTGTCATCTGAACGCACTTAATGTTTCCCTTTCCTTTTACAAGAGCTCGTATACAAAGAAAGTGTGTTACTAATAATAAAGCATTTTACACCTCAGAAACAATTAGCTGATTAAACTGACAAATGACAGACATGATGCAGAAATGATCCAATTTGTCAGTTTGTTGATTTGAAGGTATAATATGGAGGATTTTCCTTAAAAACGATGTATAGACTCATGCAAAAGTAATCTTTCTCAGTCATAACTTATGAGCCATTTGACATTTTTGGCGGGGTCTGTATCTGTATATTGCTGTTTCGGGAAGTTTCAGAGCATTTGGGCACAGTGCAAAAAAATATATAAATATAGCAAGATGAATCCGGAGATCCAAAGTTTAAAAGTTTAGCTTCAATAAGTGTCAGTTCTTGCATCGTGTGCCTTTAAAGTCATTTATTAATACAAATGCTAATCATTGTCTGTTTCTCTCTTCATATCTTTGTAAATGGAATATTTTTGGTTTTTGGACTTCTGATTAAACGACAAAGTTAAGGATGGTACTTTGGATTGTGGGAAGATGTGATGATCAACATTTTATAGACTATAATTATCAACTGGAAAATAATAATTGAGATGAATTAGAAACAGTGCAGGTCTAATGTTCATTATGTGTGTATTTTTATTAATCCTCTGTCCCAGATAAGAAACGAAGCTGTGGTCAGTGGAAGTCTTAACTACATCCACTGACTCACTGAGATGTCATTTACAGTGAGCTGCACAATCAAACGACAAAAAATAGACTTATTCTACATGGAGGAGGGAGGAGAGTGAGTGGGGAAATGGCCTCTGTGCTTTTTTATTTAGTCTCCCTCTCTCTCTCTCTTTCATTTCATTTCTATAAATAGACAGACGCTTGGCAGCTGAGGGGTAGTCCACGCAGAACAAATGCACCCCCTGGCTGTTTCACTTCATTCCCCACATAATGAGCCAGACGGAACGCGCACAGATCGCCGCCGTCACTTCCACTCTCCCCAGGACCGAGGCAGGGGCCACACGTTGCTATGGATACGTGGCTATTGGGCAGAGTGGGGGGGGTGCATCGGTTCGGCACGCAAGGAGGGCTGACCCCTCCGCCTTGATCCCTGTCTCATCCTGTCCTCCCCTACTTTTGAGTCTCCGCCGCTCTTCCTCTCTTTCATTCAGCACCATAAGGCACAGGGGAGATGAGTCGATGAGTGTGGAGTCCAGTGTCCTACACTCGTCTTCTGTGCACTGTGTCTCTGATGTAATGGAGTCAGTGCGGGTATCCCTCTCTCACCCATCTTCCTCTGCAAATATATTCCGGACCAGTGAACCACTGAATGCTCAGCTCCAATAGCTGCAGCTGCAGAAGGGGCACTCTCCACAGGCCAGCTATACTATATGTGTGCAAATACTGGCCTCTATGGATCCTATTGGGGCTCAAAGCACATACAGTGTGAAGGCTTCGCACCTGGCTCCTTTTCATCTGCATTGCACTCTGTATATTTATGGAGCGTCGGGGGTTTATTTGAGGAGAGGATTTATTAGTGCAGGGCAGTCAAGGTTATGTAGCGTTATATTCTTCCCTTTATGATTATGTGCACCTATCAAGCCTGTATGTCTGGATGAGCGGGTGACAGGGATGCTGTCTGGCTATAGATACAAACTTGGTATCTTTGATGTTGTAGCTTGAGGCCTGTTTGGCTCGAGGGCCTGTAGAGTGAAGCAGCTATTTGTGATTACAGCTCCAGTCACAGTCACAGGAGTTGTAGCTGTTCAGTCAAACTATGTTTTACTTTTTGGACAGTTTGAGGATTTTATAGGCTGAAGAGGAACGTTGGAAAACTAAACATAATTTTGCGTTTCAAATCTTTTTCTTTCCTTAATTAGCTTGTGACCCCTCAGATTAATGTAGGAGCCGGTGCTACATAGACATATTGTGAGGCTCCTGATTGGAGGATGAAGACAGTTTTTGTGCCTCTTTGTAATCATTTTGTGTCTCTCAGTTTCTCTTTGCAGCTGTTTTGCATCTATTAGTAGTTGCTTTGGTCTCCTTGTAGTTGATTTTAGTGTTTCTTTGTGGTCATTTTACATCGTAAGTCTCTTCCAGTGAGATTTTGTAGGTGAAGGTCATAGGAATGTCATATTTAGGAGACCAGACTGTCTGAAAAGAGAGTTGTGAACTCCACAAATTAAAAACCATTTACCTTCATCTCATTTATTGGATTAAAAGTAGATTTACTTTAAATACTCCAAACTTAGGCAAATAAACCCAGAAACACTCATTGTGTCGCTACACTCGGTGCATCTTTTGGAGGTAGTCCTGAAGGGGTGGTTGGTGCTTTGCTCTGTGTGTGACCCTCCACCACACCACCCTCTAAACACACACATTCACCAGTGACAGGAAGTGGCCCTCCAGCCTTGAGGGTCTGTAGATCCTGATGCGAGGTGACTCTTTACCTTTCTCATTTCACAACTTCACTATTCATTACTGACCGTCATAAGCGGACGTCCCCCATGGGTGATGTCAGTGTTAACTCCTCTGATGACCCCCCTCCCCCCTCCCTCCCCTCTTTTTCTCACCAGCCGGGGCCCACTGTGTCACCGCCTCGCTGTTTTTTTCCACTGAAGTTGTTGCAACTCGAGCCTACAAATTATCAGCATGTGCAGAGTGCCGAGCGCAGCACGGAGAGAGAAAATACAAATCACAAAGTGCAAGAGCAGCATTATTCTCGGGTGCTGTACTGTATCGTTTCCCTGCTCCAGATTCTGTGCTGCTGCATGCCAGACGTTTTCATGAAACCGATCCAGAGACGCAGCCGCCGCCGAGTGTCCTGTGGCAAAAACAGGAACAGGAAGGAGAGGTGAAGCTGCTTTACTCTCAGGGAATCAATGCAGCCAGTCAGTTTCAGGGCTACGGCCATCAAGCCGCCCGCCCTTGGAAGCGCTGCTCCTCTCAGTGGGAAGCACAAGCAGGCCTGGTGTGTTGATTACAAGTATAATCCATTAATCATCGCTGAACGCATGGAGGACTTTGATGAGAGAGGCAAGAGCAGGCATTGAATTCCAATCACATGATGCATGCTGGCTGCAGGTAAAGAGCCTGCGCACCAAGCTGTCCGCTGTGTTTTCTGCCTCCACCCTTTTCCCTGCAGATAAGAAAACTTCATTAAAACATCCAACCATATTCTCCATACTAATTACAGCATTACATGGAGAGTGGGTGGAGGATGTGGTGGCGGCGGGGGACGCCTGACCAGATTGGCCCATCTCATCCCTCCCGTCCCCATTTGGGAAGCGATTGTTTTTGAATTTCATATTTGAATTTAACAAGCATGGAAATCTGAACAGGCTAATAAGATTCTGTACCACAGTGCCGGACTATGTAATTAAAATCGGATCCAATCGATTTTTTTCCCCTGCTTTGCATATATGGGCTCCATCCCAAAAGAAAAAGGGACTCCACATGCTGCAATAAGAGGACGGCTCCAAGTCTCCCCATGTTGTTTCTGGGTGGATTAATGATAATTCATTATTGATTGGCTGCTAATTAATTTAAAAGACTTTAAAATACTTGTATTAATTTTACATACAGCTTGGTTTGCCCTGGGACTCTTTGGAGTTTTTCTCCACAGTGCTTCAGGCCTGTATGATTCTGTAATTGGAGGTGGTGGCAGTGTCAACATCCTGCTTTGCTCCTGTCTCTGGGGCTTCTTGTGTCTCGTCAGCAGCGGTTATGGGTGATTGTGCTGCATCAAGGACTGTGTGCCCAGTGAAGCTCATTATCTACTGGCTACAACTGGGGAAGGAAGATCTCTGGGTTGTGCAATGCAACTACAAGAAGGGTTGAGTGTTTGGTGAGAATATTTCCTGGAAAAATAAGGAATAGTTTACACTTATTTGCTTTCTTGAGGAGACGTAGATGTGAAGATTAACACCAGTCTTGTTTCTGTTGGCTTAAGCTATATGTGAAGCTGCAGCATGGAGACAGTCAGCTTGACTCTTCCAGAGGGTAGAAATTATATATGTGTGTAAATTTAATAATTTACATGTTATATGTAGTGCTACACTGTGGTGTAGTGGTTAGCACTTCGCCTCATAAGGAGACGGTCGCTCTTCTGTGTGAACTCTGCATGTTCTCCCAGTGACAGTATGGGATCTCTCCGGTCCTCCAGCTTTTTTCTCACAGTCCACAGTTGGTCTGTAGGTGTGAATGAGAGCGTGAATGGTTGTCTGTCTCTGTGACCCTGTTTAGACTTGGTTTTGACAGACATCGTTGGTTACACCTGTGTGTATCATGCGTCTTCAGATGCGTTCAGCTGACCACTTGTGTTCAGATTTCATTTCTACCTATGGCACTTTCACTAGAAGCTGTAAATTGAGCCGTGCAAATGTATTACGCAGGATAACAACAACTCGGCTACTCAGCTAGTTGCTGTCTTGCTAGCAATACCTACATAAACAGACATCACGTACATCAGAGCTCCTCTCATTGATGACTTGCATTCCTGTAACGTCCTTGTCTGGGACACATCAGGACGGATCTGACTGTTGTCTTGTTTTAGATCATTGTAGATGGCCACCAGCCACAACTTCAGAAATACAAACACACTGAGATATACGGTGTTGCTTAGTAAAACACCTTTGGACGGAGCTGAAGCTGTTTCCAGTCTTTGTGCTAAGCTAACCGGCTGTAGCTTTATTTATAACAGTCAAACATGAGAGTGATATCTTCTCATTTAACTCTTGGCCACAAAGCACAAAGGTCGAACCATGTTTCCCAAAAATATCCTTTTAAGGGCCTTTTGGTAATAATTCGGCAGACTCAGCCTCGTTTGTGTGAGGTTTTTATTTTCGCAGAAAGAAACACTTATGTGGATTGACACTCTTTACAATGATGTGCTTGATCTAATATTAGTTTTGCAGAATGCAGCACTTATAAATGTGCTGTTTGTGCATTCTTGCGCTTGTGATTACGCACGTGGTCCCAGTTTCTTTTCTGTGCATACCATACATATTTAATCCAATATCATACTCATTAACCTTCATCCTACATATTTAACATACAAGGACTGCCGACTGGGGACCCCAAGAATAAACTACGTGAACTGTTTCAATGTCAACTAAAGAAAAAAAAGATTCTCATTATTTTAGGGCAGCAACAGTTAATTTGCACATTTAATAAAATTAAACAGTCTCCTTCAAATGACTGACAGAACTCTGCACAGAAAATTAGCATTTTAAAGGTTGTTTGCTTGTTGTCTTACAGACAGACCTAACAAAGCATCAGTTCTTATGTTTTACACATCAGCATCATGCTGTAATCATTTCAGCATACTGATGTTTATTGCAATAACCAGGCAGCAACATGAGTTTATTTTAGGAGCACAGTGTGTAGTAGCCTGTACTGGCAGTCATCCACACATGGTTCCTGGAGAAGACGGTGAAATTCACTGAGCTGTGTGCAGCTACAGATGATGTTATTCATTTTGATATCATTAAATTTGGTTTCCGGGGTAATCTGGGACTCCATAGTAACAAAGCAGCCACAAGGGTTAATTCGGCCGCGGTTGATGACGGAAAGTAACGCTAATGTTGTTTACAATGCTGCATCTTTGATTTTAAGATAATTTTATTGTTTTTAAAGCTCTTCATGGTTTATGTCCTATTTATTTATCAGAGATGATTTAGCATATGAACCCTTTTATTAATCCCAAAAGTCAAGCAAACTCAAGACCAACTTGTTTAGTCGAGCTTTTAACTGAGTTTTATCCATCTGTATTTTTTATTTTTTTAGTCTTTTTTAGTAGAGCTTTAATAGCTATATATTCACTTATTTATTTTTGTATTTTTCAAATGTAGTACAGTCATTTTTTAATCATTAATTCGTTCATTGCTTGGTTTGTGTGTGGGTGTGTGTAGCACTTTATGTTATATGTTATTTGTATGAAAAGTGCTATACAAATGAGTGATTCATTGATTACAAGAGTAGCATGCGTAAACACAAATGTAATCCTGCTGTTAAACTCAAGGGGCGCTACAATGAAAAGGTTTTTGTACATATTTGTAGCTCATCTGATTGCTGGAAATACCCTTACAGTACTATGCAACTGACACAGCTGTTAATGAGGTCTGACCCCTTCTGGTCAGGAGAGTAAAGAGTCAGCAGTCAGTGATGATATAAATAACCAATAAACTGGTTTATCAAAAATAATGATTTACCCCAATCATGAGAGGTCAGTGAGCATTCAGTCATAGATGTGCAAAACAAACATGAGGCTTTCTGTTTAACCATGCGGTCGTGTACACAGGCAATGCCCCTCCCCTCACTGTTAAGTCTCTAATCATGGTGTCCTTTAAGAAGTCTGATGCAGCACAAAAGAAATGTGCTGAAATATAATAACTTAAAATCAATCACCATTGTCCATGATGGGGCACATTAACAACATTATACATAAACATAAAACATATAAAGGAAAATGACTGTGCGCCACTTGGTCAACATGTAGAACATTGTTACCCATAATGACATGACCTCACCACATGACTTCACATTACCCACAATGCCCTCAACTAGACTGTGACCCTGTTATATTCTGCAGTAAAAACCTGACATCCAGGGAATTTTAAACCAAACATTACAAGGACTTTTTGACAAATTTTTTAACACTTTATTTATTGCATTTTTCATCAATTTTAAAGATTTTATGAACTTAAATTATGAATTTATGTCTGAAACATACACAATAAATACAGAAATTAGACAGTTACATACTAAACTATATTAATACTATATTCATTCTGAGACTTCGGCAGGAAAAGTGACAGCAGGGCCTCGTAGATCATATGTGGAGCTCTTAAATCAAGCACGTTGTGAAATTGGTGAGTACTCCTACACTGCCCCCACTGATCATGAGTATATGGCATCTACAGACCCACAATAATGACAATGACTTTATTCTGAAACAACTGATTGACAAAGTGATGAAAATTTTGAATAACATAATAAAACAACCATTAAATATGACATAAAATACTCTACGGGCGCCCCAGTCTGTAAGATCTTCAAACATTTGTCACTGCAACTATAAAGCTGGCAGCAGAAGAGCTGTTTGTAAATCTTACATCTAGCTTTAGTCCATCTCAGCATCTATAAAGCCTGAATTGTGTGTGTGTGAGGGGAAGTTTGTGGCATGTGTCCAGAATAAATGTCAGTGATTCACTGATCATCTTCCTGCTGTCACTTATTTGTGTGCCTTGAATTAGCAGCACACACACTCGGTCTGTTGGGGTAAAATCGTGGCTGATACCTTAATTACAAGCCTCTCCTCTTTACTCCTCCCTCTGCCTCCTGCTGTGAACACTTGTCACGGTGGACTGTGGGGCCTGGATCAGATTCATGCTTTGTGGTGCAGGTTTCTTCTCTCAGCCGATGGTGACGTAGCTGCGCGCCTATAACCGAGCCTGTCTGTGCGACTTTTG